>JACTAT010000001.1:1758454-1855721 GCA_014526335.1 Chrysaora quinquecirrha
GGGCTGAGGGTATACATTTTTAGTATAGTCTGAAGGAAGCTGTTATTGTCTGGTTTATTACCCTATGAATAGAGCATGTTCATTACCCCTAGGTATTAGGAAACTCTTGTTTGAAGCCCTTACAATGACGCCATTTGGTGCTGCGTTCCTAACCTGAACATTTCGAATGTTTAACATTATGTGCGGGCATTTCCGGATAATAATGCCCTATCATTAGTTCGGATTCTAAAGTTTTCAGCTAATCAGACTGCATAACAGAGATGTGGACCCAACCATAAGGTAATGATTTTTGTAATTTACTGTAAATATAAGGTACCAGTTATTACGATTCTTTTTTCAAATACTTTATTGACAGGATTGTAGTTCCAAAAGTTCCTTAATAGTTCCTTAATTTTAACTGCACATACAGTTTAATGACTACCGTACAGAGACATCATGTAAGCAAAGCTCGAGGCTACTCAAGGAAACATTTGATACATGCGTAACTTACAATTTATGTGATTTTCAACTGCAAATGAATGGAACGGGCTGTCTAATTCTGGATTGTTTGCATTTTCAAAATTTGTCTGAATTTTCAAAAATGAAAAGTTCCTTAGTGATTTTCTCTTTAGTAGTATAAGTTCTTTAAATTTTAGGGCCTTCTACATGTAGGTTCCTTATAAAGTGGTTCCTTATAATAAAAAAAGCGTGTACTGTATCTCAGTCTCAAGTCAATAACAAGAACTTTATAACTACATGAAACATTTTTAACTGTAATCTTTACATTGTACAATAGCTATATCAAAACTGATTTGAAACAAAATATGCAACTAATATTACACAATGGGGCATCTTACCCTTGAATGCTTTCTGTGAGGAAGAATCAAGCTGGTTCATTTGTGCTGCCGTTTTGATCAGTTCTTGTATTACAACTCTGTCATAAATTCCCGCATCGCTGGTAATGGAAGAAGTGAGACGTTAAATTTAGCAAGAATTTGGCTCAATAAGAGTAAAAGCTTTAAACAGGGTTAAGCTGTCATTGGTGCCTATCCCTGCCTGTCAGCCCATCAGCCATTACATGACGGGTCATTATTCATTGGCAGTTGCTGTTGAGGAAACTAGTTTAAAAACAGAGCTATCTTAAAATGCATTCCACAAAGATTTCTCCTAAATTTTGAAATTAAATTATGCCAAGTCAAATCAACTATGAAAGGCAAGTAAACAGTTGTCCAGCTTTAAAAAACTATTCCGCAGCCACAAATCTCTAAATGAAGGATAATTAAATAATTTTAGAAATCTTGAAGATTGTACTTAAGGCCAAGCTAAACTAGGAGACATGTCTTGGAGACATTGTCGTGCGTGACATGCCCCCTTGATGTCTCCTACTTTAGCCAACTCAGAAACTTCGTAGCCAGCGACAAAATTTGTAGTGACTAGCGAGAGACACGCAAATGTTTCTTAGAGACAACAGAAATAATTCTGGCTTGTCACTCGCATGTTTAGCCACACAGGGAGACACGCTGCATACAATGTTGTGCGCAACATGTCTCCTAGTTTAGCCTCAGCTTTAGATTAATCTCTTGATTAATGTCTTAATGTCATACCTATTTCAGAGAATGACGATAATGATGGTTTTCTCTTACCTTGGGTTTACTTCAATGTGATAATTACTTGAGATTGTTGTAATTTCAATCTTTTTGCCTCCTGATTTGGCCTGTAAATTATATAAATTTGTTATAAGGAACAACGCAGCAGAGGAGTAAGAGAACACACACAAAAAACAAAGTAGATAATATTAAACTGATTACAATATTTTGGACTGGCATACAGTCCTTTATCAAGGCTGTATTTGTTTAATAAATCCTAGGGCTCTGTTTTAAAAAATTTACACTAGCAATCATTGTTCTGAAATATAACATCCTTGATACCTGAAATGTCTGTTGGTCAAGCTTCAGCTTCTCTGCACCACTTCCATACATTTCTTTTAGAATGCACATTATTCTTGTTTTCTTTCCTGCACCAGATGGTCCATAAACCACAGGATGCAGTATCAGGAATGACATGTACGAGTACGGTACTATGCAAACAACTAAAATTTTGTCGCAGCGCTTTGAAATGGCTATCAAAAACGATAGCTAGTATGTCTGTGAAAGGTTGTGAACTCTGCAGAGATCGTAAACAGCGTATACAATGTGGGCAGGGCGATGACTAGAAAGAGTGGAGAAATGGAGAAAGTGAATAGTGTGGCTATTGAGGAAACAATAGAGAATGTAGGCAGTGGAGAGAATGGAGAACATTGAAAAAGTTGGAGCATAAAATAAACAGAGGGAAGAGATCCGAACATAGGGAAAGTGGAGAGAAAACAGTGGGAAGACGGTAGAGTGTGGACAGGGAAGAAAGAGTATAAAATTTCGTTCCTTATTTATTGAAAGGAAGGCACCCGTTTATAATTATACATTTTCACTCTTTGTGTTTGCGGATCTACAGGCACAGTTTTATAACAAAATGTTCCCCCGATTTAAGGATTCTCTTTTCCCGTTTTCACGATATATCGTTGACACTTACAATTTGTAAAAGCACAGCCCAAACTTGCCCCGACAGTGAAGTTATCCTACCAGGTAATGCCATCTCAAACATTATTACCTGATCATTCGTCGGTGCAGCAACTCTTACTCCAAGGCATCGACTTCTTATTGCAGGGATAACCTTACTTGTTGAGTTGCAGCATAGAATGATTCGACATGTTGCGACATACTTCTCCATTGTTCTTCTCAAAGCATGTTGAGCA
Source organism: Chrysaora quinquecirrha (assembly GCA_014526335.1). Lineage (NCBI taxonomy): Eukaryota > Metazoa > Cnidaria > Scyphozoa > Semaeostomeae > Pelagiidae > Chrysaora > Chrysaora quinquecirrha. The sequence continues at coordinate 1,761,222 of JACTAT010000001.1, forward strand.
TCCTTTGTCAGCCTGTCAACTTCCATCAAAACAACAACTGAAAAAAGATTGCTTAAGTAAATTTTTTTCGAAACTTTCTTGTCCTGCTTGAGAATTCCTTTGTATCAAATTGGAAGACTTATCACGGTGATACACGCTGACGACTCTCTGTTTTCCTCTTTAGACTCAGTTAAGCTAAAAACATAAAAACTGCACTGATCCTATGATAACTGTTAACCTGAAGCAGTCATTACAAAACCGAGCTTCCAAGGTTTCATACAGGGGTTGAGGGTATACATTTTTGGTAGGCCTATAGCCTGAAGGAAACAGTTATTGTCTGGTTTATTACCCTATGAATAGAGCATGTTCACGACCCCTAGTTATTAGGAAACTCATGTTTTAAGCCCTTACAACGACGCCATTTGGTGCTGCGTTCCTAACCTGAACGTTTCGAATGTTTTATGCTATGTTCGGGCATTTCCGGATAATATTGCCCTATCATTACTTCGGATTCTAAAGTTTTCAGCTAATGAGACTGCATAACAGAGATGTGGACCTAACCATAAGGTAATAATGTATTGTAAATATAAGGTACCAGCTGTCACAATTGGTTGTTACAATTCTTCTTTCAAATATTTTATTGACAGGATTATGCTTAATCTTAATCTTGATCTTAATCTTAATCTTAATCTTAATCTTAATCTTAATCTATGTCGTCCAACACAGTTCTGCATCACGTGGGGTCATGTAATACCTTTTTCTGTAACTCACTACTGTATCTCAGTCTCAAGTCAATAACAAGGACTTTCTGTTAGATTTATAGCTACATGAAAAATTCCTATCTGTAATCTTTACATTGTACAATAGCTATATCAAAACTGATTTGAAACAAAATATGCAACTAATATTACACAATGGGACATCTTACCCTTGAATGCTTTCTGTGAGGAAGAATCTAGCTGGTTCATTTGCGCTGCCGTTTTGATCAGTTCTTGTATAACAACTCTGTCATAAATTCCGGCATCGCTGGTTATGGAAGAAGTGAGAAAGTTAGCAAAAAATATGGCTCAATAAGAGAAAAGGGTTTAATATGGTTTAGCTGTCATTGCTGCCTATCCCTGCCATTATTTGCAGGGTCATTATTCATTGGCAGTTGTTGTTGAGGAAACTAGTTTAAAAAACAGAGCTATCTTAAAATGCATTCCACAAAGATTTCTCTTAAATTTTGAAATTAAATTATGCCAAGTCAAATCAACCATGAAAGGCAAGTAAACAGTTGCCCAGCTGTAACAACTCTTCCGAAGCCACAAATCTCTACTTGAAGGATAATTAAATAATTTTAGAAATCTTGAAGATTGTACTTAAGGCCAGGCTAAACTATTAGACATTGTTGTGCATGACATGCCCCCCTTGATGTCTCCTACTTTGGCCAACTCGGAAACTTCGTAGCCCGCGAAAAAATTTGTAGTGACTAGCGAAGGACATGCAAATGTTTCTGAATGACAACAGAAATATTTCTTGTCTCCGCCACTCAGGGGACATGTTGCTCGCTTGTCACTTGCATGTTTAGCCACACAGGGAGACACGCTGAATACAATGTCGTGCGCAACATGTCTCCTAGTTTAGCCAAACCTTTAGATTAATCTCTTGCACATGTCTTAATGTTGTACCCATTTCACAGAATGACGATAATGATGGTTTTCCTTACCTTGGGTTTACTTCAATGTGATAATTACTTGAGATTGTTGTAATTTCAATCTTTTTGCCTCCTGATTTGGCCTGTAAATTATATAAATTGTAATAAGGAACAACGCAGAGGCGTACACAAAAAACAAAGTAAATAATATTAAACTGATACCAATATATTGGACTGGCATACAGTCCTTTATCAAGGCCTGTATCCTCATTCTTTGTTAATTTTATACATCCTAGAGCTCTGTTTAAAAAATTCGCACAAGCAATCATTGTTCTGAAATATAAACTTCCTTGATACCTGAAATGTCTGTTGGTCAAGCTTTAGCTTCTCTGCACCACTTCCATACATTTCTTTTAGAATGCACATTATTCTTGTTTTCTTTCCTGCACCAGATGGTCCATAAACCAAGAGATGTGGAAAGTCTCCTCCACCAATCTTAGGAAAGAAAATAGCTTTAAACTGGGACTTCATACTTCATTTTATGTGGTAAAAGTTTGTTCTTTTAACAGGAATGTACAAATTTGTTAGATTTTGAGATGCTTTGCAAAAGCAACTTGGTAAACTCAATTATTGTACCAATTTAGCTTCACTTTTCTGATTCGTGCATCTTGATTCTAATCAGGGTATAAACTCCACCTTAAACTGTCAATAGTATCTGTCTGTTTTGACGTTATTCTGAGGAGTGCCAGCCTCTTATAGAATGCAATGCATCTTGGTCAGATGCCCACCAAAACTATCTTTGCTATCTGCTTACCACAAAAAAGAAAAAAATTGACTTACAAGTTTTCTCAAATGTTGGGCTTGATCGGTGTGATAGGTTAGTTTTGACAATGCATTTGGACGATGTTTGTCAATCCACAGACTCATTTTCTGGAAGAAACAAACTTTTTATGTAAAATGAGCTTGCAGAAAGAAAAGGCCAGAAACGTTTATTGAGTGTAAGTATACAAAGTCATTTGTGGCTAGGGACAGCACACACACCACCAATGACATCATCAGCTTTGTTATACAGAATCAATTCAATTAAATTCAGTTGTGCGGAAGAATCAAGGTATTGGTAAACCATGTGGCGGCGGTATTCAGTGCTTAGGGTTACCGTGTGGACAAGGTTAGGAGTCTAGGCAAAGGGTTTTCTGTCTGGCTCTTGATAGGATAGTACTCTACATATACAGGGTGGCCCAAAAAAAAGGGACCCCCTAACTAAATAATTTACTAATAATTTATTCTTAAGTTGGAATTTCATGAAATTAATATTACATAATATTCAACTCAAGTGAGATATATCGTGTAAATATCATGATGATATGGGTTAGTATCTCTGAATAAATTGACTTTAAAACTTTACAATCCAAAAACGTACTGTAACAAAATATGCAACTTTATACCCTTACGTAATCCTTACGCAACAAAACAGAAAAATTAATAACTCATTCTTTCAGTCGAATGATATTCAAAATGTCCTCAATCCTGCTCAAAACACTTCACTAATATGACTGACCATACATTAGTGGTCGTAACAATTTTACTCTTGGATAATGATTCTCCTTCACGCACGATTGCAGTACAGTATGCAATGATGGAATATAAACAGGTGGTTTTGGACATCATGAATTTAATGTCCCATTGCGCCGAGATGGAAGCTCTTATCACCAACAAATTTCTACACGATAGCGAACTTGACTTGAATATTACCTGGCATAAATTTGATAAAATTCCTCCTTGAGAAAATTTATACAGAAATTATTTAGCTAAGGGGGTCCCTTTTTTTTGGGCCACCCTGTATATGCAACATTCTTTAATTAATTATCCAGCGGTAACCTCGAAAAAATCAAAGGTGGTGCGCAGTAGTTCTGTGGCTCCACGGATAGCGCATCAGCCTGCCAATCCCATGGGGTCTCCATGCACTGGTTCGAGCCCATCTTTTGGCACTTGTAATTATTATACTCCTTTTTATGAAAAATTTCAAAGCATTTGGAGATGTGCTGCCCCTAGCTGCAAGTTACATATCATGGAATGGGAGTACCCCCGGGGGTTTTTAATGCACTTGTTGATGTTGGCCATGCATGAAAGGAAGGAAGTTTTTAGTTTAAGAATACAAGGGACAGGGCCAGGGTTTACCACGTGATTTTTATCCCGAATCCCGCCAACTTTGTAATGTAACAACGACCCGCGTTGCCCCGAATGTTATACAATCTATTTAGAAAAAGAGCAATACTGTTACTTTTTAGAAGAACGATTTTAAGATCATAAAAATCAATCTTAACTTACAGAAGATTTGTGAAGACTTTCCCACTTGTTGTCTTTCCAGATCCTATATTCAACAACAACAACTGGTTAATTTTTTGGCGCGCTTTTACAATGAGACGAGGCTATGTTCATAACGAGGCCACCTTGTAATTGTCAAAGTTTCCTTCCCAAAACGGCCATCAGGAAGTGAGAAGTTGTAGCAAAAAATTTCTGTAAGGAAACTGTGAAAAAGATCATATTCTGTGATTATTAACTGCCAATTATGTTCAGGTTCAAGGTGTCAAAGTTCAAGAATGCTGCTCCGAAATTTCCCAAACGCGAGGTAAAGACTGTCTTTTTTGAGATTTTTTACAAGTCTTGTGTGCTGTAGGTGTGTGCCTCACAGGGGCTCATACTTGTTTAAATCAAGTTGACAACAGAACAGAGAAGGCAACGCATAAGGGAAGATTTCATATTTTCGGTCCAAGGCACATATTAGTACAGATTCATACCCTTGCTATTTCTGTTAGAATAAATGGAACAAGATTTAGAGGAGATGAAGATATAAAAGAAGGAGGGAAGGGAGGAGGAGGAGGGAGGAAGTATTATTGGAAGATGCTACCATACTGTTACTGTTGTTCTGAAACAAGGTGTGGCCAAAATTAGAAATTTTCAAGAAAGAGAAATTTTCAAAATCTGAGAAAATTTCTGCATACAAAAAATTGACTGTGATTTAAATTGGGTGGGCACCTTTTCATGGTCAATCCTACATAAATTGTAGAATTTTCATCAACTATCAAATCAACATCGTGAAGACTATAGGCTTAAAAAATTGGCTCACCATTAAAAGGAGGATGCTAATCTGAATCTGTAGTCAAAATGTTCATAGGCAGAAATTTTTCAAAAAAGTGTGAGTGAGAGGCCCTTAGCTGAAAGGGTTTGTTGCCTTCTAAATTGCCTCAATGGCAGTGATCCCTGCTGTACCTATCTAATTCATTTACTATGAATTTTTTGTTCTGTTGCAATGATTTTCCCAGAATTTGTATGAGGTGCTGGTGAATTCCAAAATAATAATTAATAGAAAATTGTTTTTTCATATTGACTCTCCCGATGCTCTGTCTTTATTCATTGTTTAGAATTTTGAAGCTTTTTTCTTACATTTCAGCATTGCTTCACAGATGTTCCCATTGGCACATTGATGAACTCATGTGGAAATCATATTGCTGCCAGTTGCAAATTTGTTGCTTTCAACTGTGAACTTGGAGGTAAAGCTTCCTATGTTAAAAATTATTTCAAGAAGATCATTTACATTTAATAATACAATTTACTAATAATAACTAGGGTATCAATTTTCAAGAACTCCTTCTTAATGGAGTTCCTGAAAGCTGTACTGCTCTGTGCACACTTCTAGTGGGGGTGCTGGATGCATGAAGACAGTGGGGGCAGCCCCCCATTGCCCTCATTTAAAATGGTGAAATTCTTCGATTTTCCTATTGTTTTGCACTGAATTTGTTGCTTCTGCCCCCATTGCCTGTTGCCCCAATGCCTTGCTTTTGGTGCCTCTGCACACTTGTACTATGTTGGCAGGAATCAAATGTCACTTTACTTTGGACCTCTGCCAATATAACATGGCAAGCAAGTTGGAAGGAATCCCCACTCCTACTGGGTGGCAAATCAATTAAAAAATATATTCTGTGATTTTATGACATAATGCTATTGTTTTGGAAGTTATTAGGTGGCTTCAGCCCCCTCCTCCTGCCCTCTGCTTCCAACCGGCCTGCATAGACAGATATTGCACAGAAGCTCCAACATCTCTCAAGTCTCCTTTTATGAATTTTGTGCAGAATTACCAATTACTAAACAATAACTTTCACTGATATTTCAAACAAATTTAGCAAAATACTGGAAGTCTTTCATAGAATGTTTTGAAATTTCTTGGAAGAAGGGGTTTTAGTGGAAAGAGATCATTGAAGGGTCCAGAAATTGATACAATGAAGGAAGATCTCGAACCTTTGACCTCTGTTGTGAATTTTTTATTGCATTTCTAGGTGGACATGGTATTGGAGTTATTGGCTTGGAAGACTATGGGAGACAGCAGAGATCAATGCCAATTATCCATGGGCATTCAGGTAAGAGGCATTACCGCAGTCATTAGAGGCTTCCGCAAAGATGGTAGTTGTTTCAAACCCTTGTATTAGTTGGGATTTTTTAAAAGGAAATTCTGGAAATAGTTTCCTTATTAATGTATTTTGCACAGATGTAGCTAGGCAAAAATTAGTCAGGCTTTGTTGTTACATTCTATCCTTGAACTCCTGTAACTATGAACATTGGTGTTATTTTGGGGACTCAATGCAGGCACATCCCCATTGTTTACGATGATATTGAAACCAGGCTTAAAGGATACCAACCCACCCACTGCACCAACCCAACCCACTGTCTCGTGATATATTTTTGTACAACCTTTATTAACTTGCAGTTCTTTGCTTTTTTTCCATAGATTTTGTCTCTGACATGCATTTCTCCCCATTTAATGATGGCTTATTAGCAACTGGCTCTTTTGACGGAGAGGTATCAATTTTTGCATTACATCCTATTTCTTTCGTTCTGCTGTAGTGATTGCAGACTAAAATTTCCATTGCCCATGCTGTATCCATAACCCTGGATAACTGAGGGTAGCTGAGTAGTGCATTCATCACAGTCTGTGTCAGTATGGATCTACACCTTACTGGTCCATTTCATAAAAACAGAACTTATAAAAACACCTGATATACACAAATTAACATTGCGGACAGACTCCAAAATGCCGAGAAGAATGGAGGACCTAGCCCTGCCAATTATTCAAAAACAATCCTCGTTGTAATTTTCGGCACACTGCACATCAAAACCAAAAAGCCAGTTCTGTGTAGACAGAAAGAGTTCGTTTTCTCACTTAGACTCTTCAATTAACTTTCATTGTTTTTCCTGCCTAAAGCTGATTTGTGTTTAAAACAAAATGCCAATTCAGCTTTTCTTTCTGATTAGTGCATCATTTCGAGCCGCATCTGGGTATAAATTCTGCCTAAACCAGTTGTTTCAGTCTGTTTCTGACGTTCATACTCTGAGGAGTGTCAGATGAAAAAAGCTTTTAAGTATACCCAAAAATGTTTCTGCTGTTTATCGCAATTTTTTGTATTTAGATCGCATGCCTGTATGCGAGGGGCAATTCACTCCTTGAAAGTCTCGTACACGTTTGCTGGAAGTCCTATTGTTTTCTCTGGAATCCCTTGAAAGTCCTTTTGTCTTAATGGAAGTCTCGTACGCCTTTTTGCAGAGTGAAATGCCCCTCGCCTGTATGCATTTAGATTAGCCATATGAAACTTAAAGCAATTGTTTTTCAAAAGCTAAAAGTCTGGAAAATTCCTGAAGAAGGCCTGACAGAGACTTTGTCAAATGCTGATTTCTCTATGCCTGCATGCAAGGTAAGTAAAATACTTTAAGTACTACTGCTCAGTCTGGTTTTCATATAGTGTACATAGTTGCAGAAAATGGGTCATCACTATGCTACAACTATTACTATTGATTTTGTAGGGAAGAATTGAGAATGTTTTGTTTCACCCAGCTGCAGATAATGTAAGCATCTAACTCTCTTATTTTGTTCATTTGAATCAATTCTAAACTTTCTTTTGACTTTGTTCATTATTTCCTCATCTTATCCTTATTTTCTCAAGGTTCTTGCTGCAACTTCTCAGAACATTGTCAATATTTATGATGTAGCAGGATCGTCTTTAAAATATGGTAGGTTATCAGTTCTATACACATGCTGCTATTGCTATTCTACGCTCTCAATTCTGTGCTTCTATGCTCTTTTTGTAAGGTTAGTTGATTGAGCAATTGAATAGACATAAACTTGTTGTTTGCAAGTTTACTTTGAACCACAGTAACAGAGAAATAATGGAGGAATCCTGTCATAGTACTGAATTTGTTTTCAAACATTGAATTTAAAGAACTTTGCTCAGAATTGGTTTTAATTCTTTATTATACAGAAATAGAAGTTGATAGTGATGAACTTCCATTCCAAAGTTTCTGTTGGAAACCCAGTGGTAACCTCATGGTAACAAGTTGTAAGGTATGTTAGCAATTCTACCCCTTTGTTTAATTGCTATAAAACCTGCTCCAAGTATAGGAATGTAACAACTGTCCATTTCAAAGACCGTCGGCACTTAAAACTACCTTTTCTTAGTGCTTTCCATTACAAGTTTTCTTATTCTCTAAATAAGAATCATTAAGTAGTTTCTGTGGTCAAAAGATCTCAGTGCGTTTACAAGAGACACCACATTTCTCATCGCCCGTTGATTAGAAAAACTGTCTCGAAAAATTGCCCTGACAACTATCAAAGGCTTGTCATGGCCAGGGCATGGCAAGCGGTGATTGTCAGGTCTAATACGATGTCAGAAACGGCCTTGCTAAGCTCCAATATATATACTCTTTATTCTAGTCACTTCTAAGTGATGTTTTTTAATGACCTTAGCGTAGGATCTTATTATAACGGACACCTATAAGAACAATGTCATTGTCGTTGTAGAGGGGTGTCCGTTCTATAGTGTGTCCGTTCGAAGTGTTTGTCCGTTGTTTGGAGGTTTTCGTTGCAGAGATGCCTGTCAGTTCAACTGTTCCTTTCCACAGTTCCATGGTTCCAGCCATTCTCAGAATCCTGCAAGGCTGTTCTTACAAGTTACTGATGGTTAAATATTGCTTGTTGCATTTTTCACGACTGATCTTGCTCTTTTATGTTTTCTAGGATACGAATCTGAGGATTATTGACCCGAGAGTTTCAACAGTTGTAGCTGTGAGTTTTTTTTGTATTGGAGTAACTTATCGCACTCAATTTTTTGGAGGGGGATAGCTAGTTAACTGAGAGCAACGAACTGTTGCCGGAGATGCTCGTAGCAAAGGATCTTTGCTACTTGAATTTTACGTGCGCACAGAGAACACACGGAGTCAGACGAAATTTGAGAGACGATTCTCTATCTTGTCACTCAAGCTGACTTTACGCTAGGGCCCCATGTAAACGTTGCCTTACATCCGTGTTTTTCTCAATAGCAAACTACTGGACATGAAGGCATAAAAGATTCCAAAACTGTTTGGCTTGGTGACACTGACAGTATTCTGTCAGCAGGATTTGGCAAGGTATAATCCTCTAACGTCTTAGTTTTTTAAGTGAAACGAACGATATTACAACCCAAATTATATACCAACGCTGTTGCAGATAAACTCAAAGTTGCAATATCCAGTTGATGAAAAGTAATATGAAACGTCCATTTTAGCCATGTAGCATAAGCAGGGAATGTATTAGTTGTGCAAATATATTAAAGTGGTTCTTAATCAATCTTCACTTTGGAAACCGTCAAGAAAAGTGGGTGGTTCGTCAGCCTACTCAGCTCTCTCTTTCTGAGATCAGTAGATAAGTACCCAGGGTGTTCGTTCTAGAAATTCCTGATCACAAGCTGCAGGCTCAAATTAGCTGTGTAGCTGAATCGCAACAATATGTTAATCTTCCTGAAGACCTGTGATTCATGATCATAACCTTCTCGGACGTGTTATAACAAAGGAAAGAACAGCTTATTGGTGTTTTGCACCAGACCGAAACATGTAATGATAGATCTTCCCGTATTATTTTTCGGTCTTAGCAAGTAGCAAGGCACCGATCGAAGGCATTTTTGATTAAGTTGTATTTAAACGCTTTAAGAGACCAATTTTGAATTTTACCGCAAGAATTTGAGAAACAGGATAAGAAGGCCATTCTCTAATTTGATAAACTGAAAATAACCTCTATTTCTTAAGACAAAACATACCATACGGTCAACCGCCCTAGAAAACAACCACTACTGCCCCATCTCCTTAACAGAAGGTCGAGTCTGACAGGGTGTAATCCCTAGCTTCCCGAACATGTATTGGGATTCGATCGTTGTACGTTATTTACGTTTTGCTAAATTCAAGTGGTTTTTTTTTCAGGGAAGAGAACGCTCGCTTGGAATATGGGACATGAGAAATTTCGGATCCCCCGTTGCTCGAGAAAGTGTTGACAATGCAGGAGGGTTTGTGTATTTGATTATCATTTTCTCTTGAATGCTGGAAACGAGGTTGAATGGGGTACAAAGCGAAAGATCTTGGATTTGAAATATTTCCCGGTTGTTTATCTCACTATAATTTCTGTTTCATTTTTAGAACTTTAATGCCATTCTACGATCCAGACACGAACATGCTTCTGGTGGCTGGCAAGGTAAGAATAGTCAACAATGATTAAGATTCGGGTGACTATCGCAGTTGCTGTTGTTATCATCTTATAGAGTACATAATAAGACGTATCAAATTTAAATACAAGGTAGGGCTGTACTAGGCCTATTACATAAGTTGCCATTTTCCCTGCCGTCACCTTTATTTAACTCATTGGAATAGTTGTCATGGTTGTTGTTGTTAAGGAAGTATCTCAAGCGGGTAAGGGTGCTAGGAGGGAATCTACGTCATGATGTATTGAGTCTATGTATTAAATGAGATTTAACATCCAAGGGACTCTACCCAGCTCCTCTAGTAAGAATAGATCTGTAAGTAATTTGGAAATTTTTGAAATCTTTAATTTCGTCTCTGAAAGTCTTTTTTGGGACTGAAACAGAATTACGCTTTGGGACGAAACAGAATTTGCTACATAAACTGCCATACGATTGGTACAGTTTTGAGTTATTTACCTGATGTTTGTTTTTCAGGGAGATTCGAAGATATTCTTCTATGAAATCACCGATAATGCCACGAAATTATCTTTGGGTAGGTATGCATTTATCTCAGATGCTTACTTGCTTGTTCGATCTTTTTTGAAATTTTACATTACTGAAGAGCTTCTTGCGTGATTTCTAACAGTTCTTTTAAAAGCATAGTGAAGCTAGACCTCTAGCTATCTGTTCTGTTCTATATCTTCCTCAGTGGGGTTCAGAATTATATTCTTATTTTCTCTCATTTTTTCTTCAAACTCTTGATAATTAAAAACGTTTCTGCTACACAAAAGAACGAGTTACACTATCTCAATGTTTACAACTCTAAAATGGATTAAATTGGACATTACTTGGTTTAAATTGCATGATGCTTTTTGTTTTTATCAGCAACCGACTCAACTACTGAGATGTTGAAGAAAAAAATGCAGCAGTACATTAACAGTTAGATTTTATGCAGAATCTCGAACATAACAGCAGCTCAAAGTGTAACTGCGTGTCTGCGCTTTGGTAGTTTCGTTTGGTCCTTTATTTGCGCGACCGTAACTTGAGCGCTCGCATGCTAGAGCTAGAACAAAAAGGGATCTCTATTCCCCCCCAAGTCTTAAGAAACCTCTCAAGTCAGATTTCTGCCCGCACTGCTTGGCTCAAGAGAACCAGCACGGATAGCCTATATTACTTTTGCGAAAATCCTATTCATTGACTATCTTTACAAAGCTTGATTATAAAAGTTTTTTTTCTTTCAGCCTCTTCCGATACTTTGGAGGCCCAGACATCCGGAATGACAGTCATCCCAAAACGAGCCGTACATGTCATGGAAGCAGAGGTTAATCGATTGCTTCAAGTTACAAAGAATTGCATCATACCAATAAGTTACATCGTCCCTAGAAGAGTAAGTATATTAAAATTAGAATTCATTCTCATAGATCAAATAGTTGCGAGAAATGGTGGTGTCATCTTTCATCAATTCTCCTACACCCAATAATGCGTTATCCAAACAAAGAATATATTATGCCGTGACCAGGATTCGAACCTGGGTTATTGCGGCCACAACGCAATGTACTAACCACTATACGATCACGGCAGGTATTTAGTTTGCAACTGAGAGAGTATAAATTCTCAGACATCCAAGAATGCGTTATCAAAACAAAGAATATGGTATGCCGTGACCAGGATTCGAACCTGCGTTATTGGGGCCACAACGCAATGTACTAACCACTATACGATCACGGCGGGTATTTAGTTTGCAACTGTGACAGCATAAATTCCCAGATATTCAAGAATCCATCATCAAAACAAAGAATATATAATGCCGTGACCAGGATTCGAACCTGAGTTATTGCGGCCACAACGCAATATACTAACCACTATACGATCACGGCAGGTATTTAGTTTGCAACTGTGAGAGTATAAATTCTCATACATCCAAGAATCCATCATCAAAACAAAGAATATATAATGCCGTGACCAGGATTCGAACCTGGGTTATTGCGGCCACAACGCAATGTACTAACCACTATACGATCACGGCAGGTATTTAGTTTGCAACTGTGACAGCATCAATTCCCAGATATTCAAGAATGCATTATTTAAGCAAAGAATGTATTATGCCGTGACCAGGATTCGAACCTGGGTTATTGCGGCCACAACGCAATGTACTAACCACTATACGATCACGGCAGGTATTTAGTTTGCAACTGTGAGAGTATAAATTCTCATCCATCCAAGAATCCATCATCAAAACAAAGAATATATAATGCCGTGACCAGGATTCGAACCTGGGTTATTGCGGCCACAACGCAATGTACTAACCACTATACGATCACGGCAGTTACTTAGTTTGCAGTAGTATTCGGGTTGATTCGAAGACTTGCAAGAATGCTATATCATTTATTCTCAAGCATTCAGCAATGATAAATCGAAACAATACACAAATATTGGATTTATCAATTGTTTCTGATGCATCTTCAATGTTTGATTCTCATGCATCCTAAGTGTTTCATTTTCTTTGCAGTCGTACGCTGATTTTTATCCCGAGTTGTTCCGCGACACTTTATCCGGAGAATTTTCAATGACCGCCGAGCAATGGTTTGATGGTGCTAACGAGTCGGTAAGTCAAGCGATTTTCGTCGATGATGTTGTATGAGAGCAAAGTCATATCCTTTTCTCTCCTGAAGATTTTTCGACTTTCTCAAAATGTTGCATGTTGCAACGATTCTTAGACGTGAAACGTGATTTTTCTTATTCACGTTTTCTTTAACATAAACCTTCTTTCTTCTTTAAGGTTCAGAAGATAAGCTTAGATCCAAGAAAAAGCAAGACCAAAACATCTACCCATGTTGAAAAACCAAAAATAACAACTCAGCAAGTAAGACATTACATATTGCTGTAAACTGTAGAGCCAGGTTATTGTGATTGATGTGGTGGGCTGTTTTGCAGGACATGTGATGTGGTTTACTGTGTTCCAGGGCATTTTTAAAGAAATTTTCACCCCCCAAAAGAGTAATAACCGAAAGAAGTGGACGGGTCTACGCTGCGGTTAATTACATCGTTTTTGAAGATTGTCACAGTTGCTCCAAACGAAAACGGCAAAGCGAAGATTTAACACGAAGTCGCAATTTTTCTTGTTTAAAGCTCAAACAAAACATTATCTCTACCAATACTGCTAATGTCTTAAATACATAATGTAGCTAGCCTTTCCACTGTGAAAAGCTTCAAAGGGAATTGACAAAGGGCGTTGGGCCTACTGGAAAACATTCCCCAGTTCTTTGCTCTGTTAAAAAATGCCTTGCTATTCTCCCTACATCCAGACATTATAACATGCCCTTGTAGTGCGTATCCCCACTTAAAGCTTGGTCGTTCGCAACCACAAACCCAAAAATTCCGAACTACCATTAAATTTGACCATGCCCCTAAGAACTGTTGAGCCTTATGTCTAACATTAAAAGTTAGCATGATGGCCTGTGTCCTGTCATCATAGGAGCAAGTTGGGCGAATGTACATAGGCCCAATTGCAAATAATCAAAATTTCAGCCCAAAGGTTGGGGTTTGGCGAAGAAAAACCTGTTTTTCCGCAGGCCTGTGTACAAGGCATGCCAGAAAGTTATGGCCAGTAATTAGGCTATCCAATACACAGGAATAGGAGGTCCGGTGGGAAATTTTGCAAATATGAATGAGAAAGTTTCCAACAATTTTTCAGCCCTTTATACACACGACAGCCTCGAAACGGCGCAGAGACCCTGGCAAGAGGCCCATACAGGGAGACCAGCAAGCACACTCCCGCTTTAATTCAAATTTAGAAACCTGTCGATTCTTTATCGTTGTTGTTATAGTTTTTTATACTTGAATTTTCCATTGCATTTGAACCTCCTTATAACGGACACCGTTCGGATCAGTGTTATTATCACTCTTAAACTGTCAGTTTAGAAGGTGCTGCGGTGTCGTGAACTAATCCAGCTGGCCCGTGGTATCAGAAGTTCAGCGAGGTCGGGGTTCGAGCCCCAGCTACGGTAACGTCACAGCCAGGGTCGAGGTCTCGATTAGTTAACCTACTACTGAAATCCTAGCGACTGGCACTCAATCCACAATTTCGCCAGTTTCGAGGATTCGCTTTCTTCATACAGTACCTATCGACTGTTATGTTTGCAATTTTTCCGTTTGTACAACATTTTCTGGTCAGCTTGTTTTTAGATAAAGCAAACAACTCAGTATTACACTCGCCAGATATCCCAGGGGGTCTGTTGGGCTGATACTTTCCAATTGCCTTAGTAGTTGCTGGATTTTTAAAGGATTTTGATTCCGTTTTGCTTTTTTCCAAAGCCTCCGTCACCAACGACAAATCTGAAACAAGAACAAGTTAAACAGGAGACCGTTGAGCAGAAACCCTTGGTCACTGAACAAAAGACCTTGGAAGTTAAAAAGGTCGAAGAGCCAAAAACGTCACCAGCCTCCTCACCATCATTGGCGCACAGGAGTCCAGGTGATTTTGTCTTTTTCTATATTTTATGTTCCTCTCATCGTTATTGCTCTTCTTCTATTCATTTTACCCCGTCGCTAGGCCCCGAAAACGCAGGTCTCAATCCAAACCGTCAACCGATTGGGCCCTGATACCGGTGACCAAATTTCTCAAATATTGGAACTTTTGCGTTTTCGTTTAAGCAAGATGCTAGTCAAAGAAATGCAAGAATGTCACTGACAATTTGAACTATTCATTGCAGTATGTTGCATCATATTTTGGCTTTTACATCACGTTTTTTACCCGGTTTTTTTACCTATTTTCGAATGATAATTCGAAGGCTACTTAATAGCATCTATTTTTTGGCAGCAAATAAAAATTTTTAATTGATTAAGCCGATACCGGGATCGAATATGGATATCGAAGTTCCACGACATGTCCTATTCACCCTTGGACGAGGTTGCTTTTATCCTGCTACGTCTTTGCTATACTGGTAAATTTTAGTATTAAGCTTCAGTTTTAAGCAAACAGCTAACAACAGATTGTTAACTTAAATTAAATCATGCCATAACTGAACTATAGAGACCCTTAAACTTGATTTCATTCCTACTTTCGCGATTCTGTGACAATGGCTGCACGATCGCCCTACGATAGTCTTACGACAACAACAATTATCTTTCATGTGCAATTATGATGTTGCGATGATCTACAGCGAATCTGTCCCTTAAAAATTGATGATTATATGTTCCCCTATAGTCCGAAAGCTTTTTTCATTTTAAAAGCTATGCTTTAATGTACCATGTCTGATCATTCTCTAAGGCTAAATCATACTTATAAATTACCTTTTTCTAGCTTTAAAACCAAAAGCGAAATTCCAGGCTTTCAGAGTTCCAAAATTCAAGCATTTGACTGGAAAGCCATTCCACAAAAGTCTAAACATTGAGAATATCAAGAACTTTGATCAATCTCTAGCTGGAGAAAGCGATGGTTTACAAGCTTTCAATGATCTTGTCGCATACCCAATTGCAGGACCTGGTGGACAAATAGCTGTTGTTAAGGTTTGTGGAATTTTGAGTAAGAATAGTCTGTAAATTCTGAAATGTTGAGGTGAAAGGTGAAATGGTGTATTTAGCGCCAGTTGTGCTTGGGCCTCAATAGCAGGTTAACTGATCGAGACATCGACCCTAGCTGTCATGCTACTTATAGAAAAAGTCTCTGAATCCTGCAAGGTGTATTTTTAGGTCCGCTCAATATGATTAAGCAGGAAATTTTAAGTACAAACGAAACTTAGCCTCCCCCCCCCCCAAATGTACGCGAGTGCTGAACTTGGCAATTGGCATCTTCCTTGAAAATCAAGTTTCAAGCTTCCGACCCACATTTCTGGATGTTCATGAAAAAAGTTGATAGCATACTTGCACAACCAACATTCCCCACAACCTGCGTATACATTTCCAATTTCAACAAACAACGCGTCTCAGCTAGTCTCAGCTTTATCCGAAAGTTCATGGTCACATTTGCTTGAAATTCTGCTCCACGAAATTGCTCAATAAATGCCACATTCCTACACTTACCTAGACTGGGACTCGAATCTTGGAACTTTTAATTCCATGGCCTAGCTACAACTCTGCAGTTTTTTCTGATCTTTTAAACAGCTTCTCAGCTGAAGGTATTTATATTTTTGTATCTTTTTTGCAGCTTTCTTTACCTGGACGACTTCCTGACACTGGTGTCCCTGTGTTACAGAATCCTTCTGCCCTTCTAGATTTTGCAATGAATCCATTTAATGACCGCATCATCGCCGCAGGTAGACCAGTGTTGTTTATTTCTCTTAGATGCTTCATTAATTTTGGATTCTAAATAAATGATGGTAGTGATTATAATGGGGTTAAATTAGGTACCCAAGGTTTTTATTCCAGTTATTCTTTATTTCTTCAATCAATGTTTTCTTGAATAAAAAATAAACATCAGTTTCAGGCCTAGTTTAGACAGCGCATTATGGGCGCGGCGAATTAAATTCAGCTTACATCACGAATGATGCGCTGTTAGAGCGCTTTAAACTACATGATGGATTTAGACAGCGAATTTAATTCAGAGCGCATTAAATGAAAAGATATAATTCGCTTGTAATTCGCTTGGAGCAGCGCATTATGAGCGCATTTAATAATTTAAGTCGCCTCAAAAATGGTTGGTTTATACAGCGCATTATGAGCGAATGAAATTGACACTTAGACAGATTTTTAGGCAATAATTTAATTCGCTGCGCCCATAATGCGCTGTCTAAACTAGGCCTGTGTTTCGAACAAGGTGAACATTAGGTTGCATTTCTTTCTATGGGGTGTTTTATGCAGGGGCGTCGCCGAAGGTAGGTACCCTGCCCAATTTTGCAAACGTCGGCACAAAGAAGGTTTTTTCGGAAAATGATGATATCGGTCTGGAGATTTGGGATTTCTCTTGTTCGTCATTTTTCAGTGAAATGCGTACAAGCTCGGTTACAATAAGCTCGACAATAATAGATATTCCATTAAATTAGAGCATGATTAGAGTGATAAAACGGGAAAAATATCACTGAATATTCGCGTTGGTTTCAGTCTCTATCTTCGAAGCTTATACAGTACATACAGTATAAGGCAAAGTTCTGAATGAGTTGGCTTGTTCCGATCTTTGAGAAAAGATTGATGAAATGAATAAATCAACCACAAAATGCAAAGAAAAAGAGTCTTTTTTAAATGGGTGTGGCTTCTGTCTGCAAATTTTAACTCTTTGACCCCCTAAAAATTTTATGTTGCTCCGCCTCTGGTGTTATGCTGATATAAAGTGGCTTTTGTAAAGATTATTCCTAACATAATACTTTAGACAGAGCCTATTTAGGTCCCTTGGAAAGTGATAAAAGGACTGTAACAAGGAAGTAAATCCTGCCCCAATGTTTGCCCTTTGGCTATGCCGCAGAACATTAATTTTGTGAAAACAAGTAAAACAAAACAAAACAAAATGAAGCAAAACTAAAGTAAACACAAGTAAGCAATGACATAAAACAAAATCAAAAGCAAAAAGTAAGTAAACAAAATACTGAAAAATATGATGATGAAAAAACGCAAGAAAAGTTTTATAACATTCAAATATTTCAAACAATAATTTGCAAGCAATGGACCAAAAAGAATGATATTTATCCGCATCTCTATCACAGGCATAACGGCGTTTGGTCACGCAAACTTTCTTTTCAAGAGCTCATTTCATTCCTACTTTTCATACTTAATTACAGCTTTGTGATTTTTCTTTAGGACATTACTCAAAAGTAAATATGGTTCGATTCAATCCATGCGTGGAAGGTGTGTTAGCTTCTGCGTCATATGATCAGACTGTGAAAATATGGGATATAAGCACCGGCAATGAATTGTATACATTAGAAGAACATCCTGATCATGTAAGAATTGCTCAATATATGTTTCAGACTACTTGAGTCTGATTTAGCTCACATTTTTCTTAAGTAAACTTATATTTTGTTTTGCTTTACTTGATATACTCTACATCACTTTACTTGACTTTTCTTTACTTTTTTTCCTTTACTTTACTTTATTTTACTTTACTTTACTTTTCTTTACCTTAATTCAACTTAACTTTTTACTTTACTTTACTATTTCACTTTATTTTACTTTTCTTTACCTTAACTTTACATTGTTTTACTTTTCTTTGCTCTACCTTACTTAACTTTACTTCTCTGTAATTCACTTCACTTTGTTTTGCGTTGTTACTGTACTTGAATTTGCGTCACTGCACTTCACGTTACTTTACTTCACTTTGCTCTTCTTTACTTTACTTCACTATACTCTTTACTTTACTTTACTTCACTATACTCTTTACTTTACTTCACGTTGCTTAACTTAACTTAACTTAACTTAACTTAACTTAACTTAACTTAACTTAACTTAACTTAACTTAACTTAACTTAACTTAACTTAACTTAACTTAACTTAACTTAACTTAACTTAACTTAACTTAACTTAACTTAACTTAACTTAACTTAGCTTAACTTAACTTAACTTAACTTAACTTAACTGAACTGAACTGAACTGAACTGAAGTGAACTTAACTTAACTTAACTTAACTTAACTTAACTTAACTTCACTTCACTTCACTTCACTTCACTTCACTTAACTTAACTAACTTAACTTAACTTAACTTAACTTAACTTAACTTAACTTAACTTAACTTAACTTAACTTAACTGAACTGAACTGAAGTGAACTTAACTTAACTTAACTTAACTTAACTTAACTTAACTTCACTTCACTTCACTTCACTTCACTTCACTTCACTTAACTTAACTTAACTTAACTTAACTTAACTTAACTTAACTTAACTTAACTTAACTTAACTTAACTTTACTTTACTTAACTTAACTTAACTTAACTGAACTGAACTGAACTGAAGTGAACTTAACTTAACTTAACTTAACTTAACTTAACTTCACTTCACTTAACTTAACTTAACTTAACTTAACTTAACTTAACTTAACTTAACTTAACTTAACTTTACTTAACGTAACTTAACTTAACTTAACTTTACTTAACGTAACTTGGCTTTACACTTCACGTTACTTCATGTTACTTCAGTTAACTTTACTTTACTTGTTCCCTCTCTTGTTTCGAAGCTTTTGGCAATGAGTTGGCATCCAGATGGTCATTTGTTAGCGACAGTCGGAAGAGACTGCATGATTAGAGTATTTGATCCAAGAAACGGAGCAGCTCCCATAGCTGTAAGTGCAACAATTTTGATTGGGATTTTGTAGACCTAGTCATACCTATTTCAAATGTCTATCAAAATGTTATTGGTATAATGTATTCAAACCCCAAAAGCAAAGTTCTTTAGCTGGTGGGGATCATGAATAGGCTACTGGTCCCCCGCTGTTTTATATGTTAAAAGATGCTCTGCGTCTGCATCCAAAAGCAATTTTTGCTGTAAAATTACCAATTCTTTATATGCGCATGTAGCTGAGGAGGCTGTTTAAAAGAGAAATTTGTTATTTTCCAATCAACCTTTTCTCTAAAGACCATTAAGTGCGAAAGGTTTTACATTTGAATTTGATGATGTTGTGGAGAGAAAGAAAGCCTGTTTTCTCACTTTGTCTAGTTGGTTCGTTAGTTACCAACTGAAAACGGTTGCTCGTATGTTTATTAGAATAGAGCATTAAAAGAGCTTTGAATTATTCAGGTTTAAAGGACGGGGGACCGTCTGAAAAGAGGGCGGTCTTTTGTCAAAGTTATTGTTTGTTAATTAGTACGCTATTTTTTCTCAATTTCTGATGCGTTATTTTTAACTTTCAAGGTTGGAAAAGGACCAGAGGGGCCAAGGGGAGCAAGGATACTTTGGGGTGGACCAGATAACGAGTGGCTCATTGTCTCAGGATTTTCCAAGTAAGTATTCAAAGAACAGCAATCATTTTTTGCGCCTCTTGTTTCAGAAGGTATTCTTGGAGGCCCTTGAATGTATGAGAACTGATGCTCTCACAGTTGCAAGCTAAATACCTGCCGTGATCGTATAGTGGTTAGTACATTGCGTTGTGGCCGCAATAACCCAGTTTCGAATCCTGGTCACGGCACAATATATTCTTTGCTTGGATAATGCATTCTTGAATGTATTAGAACGGTTGCTTTCACAGTTGCAAACTAAATACCTGCCGTGATCGTATAGTGGTTAGTACATTGCGTTGTGGCCGCAATAACCCACGTTCGAATCCTGGTCACGGCTAATATATTCTTTGCTTGGATAATGCATTCTTGAATGTATTAGAACGGTTGCTTTCAAGGTTTCAAATCAAATACCTGCCGTGATCGTATAGTGGTTAGTACATTGCGTTGTGGCCGCAATAACCCAGATTCGAATCCTGGTCACTGCACAATATATTCTTTGTTTGGATAATGCGTTCTTGAATGTATTAGAACGGTTGCTTTCAAGGTTGCAAATCAAATACCTGCCGTGATCGTATAGTGGTTAGTACATTGCGTTGTGGCCGCAATAACCCAGGTTCGAATCCTGGTCACGGCATAATATATTCTTTGTTTGGATAATGCATTCTTGAATGTATTAGAACGGTTGCTTTCAAGGTTGCAAACTAAATACCTACCGTGATCGTATAGCGGTCAGTACATTGCGTTGTGGCCGCAATAACCCAGGTTCGAATCCTGGTCACGGCATAATATATTCTTTGTTTGGATAATGCATTCTTGAATGTATTAGAACGGTTGCTTTCAAGGTTGCAAACTAAATACCTACCGTGATCGTATAGCGGTCAGTACATTGCGTTGTGGCCGCAATAACCCAGGTTCGAATCCTGGTCGCGGCATAATGTATTCTTTGTTTGGTTAATGCATTCTTGAATATCTGGGTATTGATGCTCTCACAGTTGCAAATCAAATACCTGCCGTGATCGTATAGTGGTTAGTACATTGCGTTGTGGCCGCAATAACCCAGGTTCGATTCCTGGTCGCGGCATAGTATATTCTTTGTTTGGATAATGCATTCTTGATTGTATCAGAACGGTTGCTTTCAAGGTTGCAAATCATATACCTGCCGTGATCGTATAGTGGTTATTACATTGCGTTGTGGCCGCAATAACCCAGGTTCGAATCCTGGTCGCGGCATAATATATTCTTTGTTTGGATAATGCATTCTTGAATGTATTAGAACGGTTGCTTTCATGGTTTCAAATCAAATACCTGCCGTGATCGTATAGTGGTTAGTACATTGCGTTGTGGCCGCAATAACCCAGGTTCGAATCCTGGTCGCAGCATAATGTATTCTTTGTTTGGTTAATGCATTCTTGAATATCTGGGTATTGATGCTCTCACAGTTGCAAATCAAATACCTGCCGTGATCGTATAGTGGTTAGTACATTGCGTTGTGGCCGCAATAACCCAGGTTCGATTCCTGGTCGCGGCATAGTATATTCTTTGTTTGGATAATGCATTCTTGATTGTATCAGAACGGTTGCTTTCAAGGTTGCAAATCATATACCTGCCGTGATCGTATAGTGGTTATTACATTGCGTTGTGGCCGCAATAACCCAGGTTCGAATCCTGGTCGCGGCATAATATATTCTTTGTTTGGATAATGCATTCTTGAATGTATTAGAACGGTTGCTTTCAAGGTTTCAAATCAAATACCTGCCGTGATCGTATAGTGGTTAGTACATTGCGTTGTGGCCGCAATAACCCAGGTTCCAATCCTGGTCACGGCATAATATATTCTTTGTTTGGATAATGCATTCTTGAATGTATTAGAACTGTTGCTTTCAAGGTTGCAAACTAAATACCTGCCTTGATCGTATAGTGGTTAGTACATTGCGTTGTGGCCGCAATAACCCAGTTTCGAATCCTGGTCACGGCATAATATATTCTTTGTTTGGATAATGCATTCTTGAATGTATTAGAACTGTTGCTTTCAAGGTTGCAAACTAAATACCTGCCGTGATCGTATAGTGGTTAGTACATTGCGTTGTGGTCGCAATAACCCAGGTTCGAATCCTGGTCATGGCATAATATATTCTTTGTTTGGAAATTGCATTCTTGAATGTATTAGAACCGTTGCTTTCAAGGTTGCAAACTAAATACCTGCCGTGATCGTATAGTGGTTAGTACATTGCGTTGTGGCCGCAATAACCCAGGTTCGAATCCTGGTCATGGCACAATACATTCTTTGTTTGGATAATGCATTCTTGAATGTATTAGAACGGTTGCTTTCAAGGTTTCAAATCAAATACCTGCCGTGATCGTATAGTGGTTAGTACATTGCGTTGTGGCCGCAATAACCCAGGTTCGATTCCTGGTCGCGGCATAGTATATTCTTTGTTTGGATAATGCATTCTTGATTGTATCAGAACGGTTGCTTTCAAGGTTGCAAATCATATACCTGCCGTGATCGTATAGTGGTTATTACATTGCGTTGTGGCCGCAATAACCCAGGTTCGAATCCTGGTCGCGGCATAATATATTCTTTGTTTGGATAATGCATTCTTGAATGTATTAGAACGGTTGCTTTCAAGGTTTCAAATCAAATACCTGCCGTGATCGTATAGTGGTTAGTACATTGCGTTGTGGCCGCAATAACCCAGGTGCGAATCCTGGTCACGGCATAATATATTCTTTGTTTGGTTAATGCATTCTTGAATATCTGAGAATTGATGCTCTCGCAGTTGCAAATTAAATATCTGCCGTGATCGTATAGTGGTTAGTACATTGCGTTGTGGCCGCAATAACCCAGGTTCGAATCCTGGTCACGGCATAATGTATTCTTTGTTTGGTTAATGCATTCTTGAATATCTGGGAATTGATGCTCTCACAGTTGCAAACTAAATATCTGCCGTGATCGTATAGTGGTTAGTACATTGTGTTGTGGCCGCAATAACCCAGGTTCGAATCCTGGTCACGGCATAATATATTCTTTGTTTGGTTAATGCATTCTTGAATATCTGAGAATTGATGCTCTCACAGTTGCAAACTAAATATCTGCCGTGATCGTATAGTGGTTAGTACATTGCGTTGTGGCCGTAATAACCCAGGTTCGAATCCTGGTCGCGGCATAATACATTCTTTGCTTAAATAATGCATTCTTGAATGTATTAGAACTGTTGCTTTCACAGTTGCAAACTCAACATCTGCTGTGATCGTATAGTGGTTAGTACATTCTGTTGTGGCCGCAATAACCCAGGTTCGAATCCTGGTCACGGCATAATACATTCTTTGCTTAAATAGTGCATTCTTGAATGTATTAGAACTGTTGCTTTCACAGTTGCAAACTCAACATCTGCCGTGATCGTATAGTGGTTAGTACATTGCGTTGTGGCCGCAATAACCCAGGTTCGAATCCTGGTCACGGCATAATACATTCTTTGCTTAAATAATGCATTCCTGAATGTATTAGAACTGTTGCTTTCACAGTTGCAAACTATATACCTGCCGTGATCGTATAGTGATTGGTACATTGCGTTGTGGCCGCAATAACCCAGGTTCGAATCCTGGTCGCGGCATAATACATTCTTTGCTTAAATAATGCATTCTTGAATGTATTAGAACTGTTGCTTTCACAGTTGCAAACTCAATATCTGCCGTGAGC
The DNA here is from genome assembly GCA_014526335.1 of Chrysaora quinquecirrha. NCBI lineage: Eukaryota > Metazoa > Cnidaria > Scyphozoa > Semaeostomeae > Pelagiidae > Chrysaora > Chrysaora quinquecirrha. The sequence goes on from JACTAT010000001.1 coordinate 1,784,925, forward strand.
GTATAGTGGTTAGTACATTGGGTTGTTGCCGCAATAACCCAGGTTCGAATCATGGTCACGGCATAATACATTCTTTGCTTAAATAATGCATTCTTGAATGTATTAGAACGGTTGCTTTCAAGGTTGCAAATCAAATTTCTGCCGTGATCGTATAATGGTTGGTACATTGCGTTGTGGCCTCAATTACCCAGGTTCAAATCCTGGTCACGGCATAATATATTCTTTGTTTGGTTAACGCATTCTTGAATATCTGGGAATTGATGCTCTCACAGTTGCAAACTCAATATCTGCCGTGATCGTATAGTGGTTAGTACATTGCGTTGTGGCCGCAATAACCCAGGTTCGAATCCTGGTCACGGCATAATATATTCTTTGTTTTGATTACGCATTCTTGGATGTATGAGAACTGATGCTCTCACAGTTGCAAGCTAATTACCTGCCGTGATCGTATAGTGGTTAGTACATTGCGTTGTGGCCGCAATAACCCAGGTTCGAATCCTGGTCACAGCATAATACATTCTTTGCTTAAATAATGCATTCTTGAATGTATTAGAACGGTTGCTTTCAAGGTTGCAAATCAAATACCTGCCGTGATCGTATAGTGGTTAGTACATTGCGTTGTGGCCGCAATAACCCAGGTTCGAATCCTGGTCGCGGCATAATATATTCTTTGTTTGGTTAATGCATTCTTGAATATCTGGGTATTGATGCTGTCACAGTTGCAAACTAAATACCTGCCGTGATCGTACAGTGGTTAGTACATTGCGTTGTGGCCGCAATAACCCAGGTTCGAATCCTGGTCACGGCATAATATATTCTTTGTTTGGATAATGCATTCTTGAATGAATTAAAACGGTTGCTTTCAAGGTTGCAAATCAAATACCTGCCGTGATCGTATAGTGGTTAGTACATTGCGTTGTGGCCGCAATAACCCAGGTTCGAATCCTGGTCGCGGCATAATATATTCTTTGTTTGGTTAATGCATTCTTGAATATCTGGGTATTGATGCTGTCACAGTTGCAAACTAAATACCTGCCGTGATCGTACAGTGGTTAGTACATTGCGTTGTGGCCGCAATAACCCAGGTTCGAATCCTGGTCACGGCATAATATATTGTTTGTTTGGATAATGCATTCTTGAATGAATTAAAACGGTTGCTTTCAAGGTTGCAAATCAAATACCTGCCGTGATCGTATAGTGGTTAGTACATTGCGTTGTGGCCGCAATAACCCAGGTTCGAATCCTGGTCACGGCATAATATATTCTTTGTTTGGTTAATGCATTCTTGAATGTATTAAAACGGTTGGTTTCAAGGTTGCAAATCAAATACCTGCCGTGATCGTATAGTGGTTATTACATTGCGTTGTGGCTGCAATAACCCAGGTTCGAGTCCTGGTCACGGCATAATATATTCTTTGTTTGGTTAATGCATTCTTGAATGTATTAAAACGGTTGCTTTCAAGGTTGCAAATCAAATACCTGCCGTGATCGTATAGTGGTTAGTACATTGCGTTGTGGCCGCAATAACCCAGGTTCGAATCCTGGTCACGGCATAATATATTCTTTGTTTGGATAATGCATTCTTGAATGTATTAAAACGGTTGCTCTCAAGGTTGCAAATCAAATACCTGCCGTGATCGTATAGTGGTTAGTACATTGCGTTGTGGCTGCAATAACCCAGGTTCGAATCCTGGTCACGGCATAATATATTCTTTGTTTGGTTAATGCGTTCTTGAATGTATTAAAACGGTTGCTTTCAAGGTTGTAAATCAAATACCTGCCGTGATCGTATAGTGGTTAATACATTGCGTTGTGGCCGCAATAACCCAGGTTCGAATCCTGGTCACGGCATAATATATTCTTTGTTTAGATAATGCATTCTTGAATGAATTAAAACGGTTGCTTTCAAGGTTGTAAATCAAATACCTGCCGTGATCGTATAGTGGTTAGTACATTGCGTTGTGGCCGCAATACCCCAGGTTCGAATCCTGGTCACGGCATAATGTATTCTTTGTTTGGTTAATGCATTCTGAATGTATTAGAACTGTTGCTTTCACAGTTGCAAACTATATACCCGCCGTGATCGTATAGTGGTTAGTACATTGCGTTGTGGCCGCAATAACCCAGGTGCGAATCCTGGTCACGGCATAATATATTCTTTGTTTGGTTAATGCATTCTTGAATATCTGAGAATTGATGCTCTCACAGTTGCAAACTAAATATCTGCCGTGATCGTATAGTGGTTAGTACATTGCGTTGTGGCCGCAATAACCCAGGTTCGAATCCTGGTCACGGCATAATGTATTCTTTGTTTGGTTAATGCATTCTTGAATATCTGGGAATTGATGCTCTCACAGTTGCAAACTAAATATCTGCCGTGATCGTATAGTGGTTAGTACATTGCGTTGTGGCCGCAATAACCCAGGTTCGAATCCTGGTCACGGCATAATATATTCTTTGTTTGGTTAATGCATTCTTGAATATCTGAGAATTGATGCTCTCACAGTTGCAAACTAAATATCTGCCGTGATCGTATAGTGGTTAGTACATTGCGTTGTGGCCGCAATAACCCAGGTTCGAATCCTGGTCACGGCATAATATATTCTTTGCTTGGTTAATGCATTCTTGAATATCTGAGAATTGATGCTCTCACAGTTGCAAACTAAATATCTGCCGTGATCGTATAGTGGTTAGTACATTGCGTTGTGGCCGCAATAACCCAGGTTCGAATCCTGGTCACGGCATTATATATTCTTTGTTTGGATATCGTATTCTTGAATGTATTAAAACGGTTGCTTTCAAGGTTGCGAGTCAAATACCTGCCGTGATCGTATAGTGGTTAGTACATTGCGTTGTGGCCGCAATAACCCAGGTTCGAATCCTGGTCACGGCATAATACATTCTTTGCTTAAATAATGCATTGTTGAGTGTCTTAGAACTGTTGCTTTCACAGTTGCAAACTTAATTCCTGCCGTGATCGTATAGTGGTTAGTACATTGCGTTGTGGCCGCAATAACCCAGGTTCGAATCCTTGTCACGGCATAATACATTCTTTGCTTAAATAATGCATTCTTGAATGTCTTAGAACTGTTGCTTTCACAGTTGCAAACTTAATTCCTGCCGTGATCGTATAGTGGTTAGTACATTGCGTTGTGGCCGCAATAACCCAGGTTCGAATCCTGGTCACGGCATAATATATTCTTTGTTTTGTTAATGCATTCTTGAATATCTGAGAATTGATGCTCTCACAGTTGCAAACTTAATATCTGCCGTGATCGTTTAGTGGTTAGTACATTGCGTTGTGTTCGCAATAACCCATGTTCGAATCCTGGTCACGGCATAATATATTTTTTGTTTTGTTTAAGCATCTGGATGTACTGTGTTATAGTTTATGCTATCACAGTGGCAAACTGTATACCTGCATTGATCGTGTAGTGGTATATTGTGGTTCGAATCCTGTTCACGACATTACTATTAAGTTTACTTTTTTTGTTTTAGTATTTACGAATGCTTGATTTCCACATACGACGTAAGACAATTATCCGTTTCTGTTTTTTGTAGAGACAGTCGTCGATGTATCAATATTTATAACAGCAAGAACCTGGATGAGTGCATCGGATCTGTAGAACTTGAGGCATCCCCTGCCACGCTAATGCTGTTTTATGATGAGGATTCGGCTACTTTATTTGCAACTGGAAAGGTTAGCTGGTTTTTTACCATTTGCTTGTTCACTCAGGTATTACTTGAGACAATTACTGGACTAATTTGCAAACCATATGATAGACTTCCTAACCGGTTTGGTTGGATTCCCTTTTAAAAAGAATTTTTCGTTGATTGAGTGGTATTCATTTATTAGCATTCAGGAGTGTATTAAATTTTTTGAAACTCTTGTCGTTGTGGCTGGAGACGCTCATCTAGTTTGGCTGTATTCTACGGAATACAATACTGTCACTTACTGATCTAGATCCGGTCTTTTCGACTTTTTCCATGGTCATCTATTGCTGCTACCATTTTGTTAGAATTATTCAGCCCCATGAAACATATGCGTGTCTCTCGCTACAAATTTTGTCGCGCGCTACAATGTTTCCGACATGACTAAACTAGAAGACATCGAAATGACATGTCACTGGCGACAATGTCGTGCACGGCATGTCTCCAAGGTTAGCAATAACTCTATGAGAACTAAAGCACTCAGATGCAAAATGAGACTCCAACCTTATGGCAATTACGGGCCAAAAGGCCTCCCCTCGATGTCTCCAAGTTATCACTGAGTTGCACGAACCTCCACGCCCCCAGTTTTAAGAGGCTTGAAAGACATTAGGACATTAAGGCTTGAAAAGACATTAATGTTCTCCGTACAATACTGTTATATGTTGCTGTCACTGTTACAATAATGTTACTGTTATGAACGATTGGCCGAAAAACACATTCAGATGATGTACTCAGCTGAGTTGTCAACTTGGACGGCTAACAGCAAAATTATAAACTACTTAGTACAATCCTGTTGTTGGTTAACTGTTCGGGGAACAAGTTGCAGGCTTATATAATTTATGTAGCCCTTTTAAAGTCCGCAGCCAAACATTGTTTGCCTCACACATTTTTCTTTGTCAAGCAAAATGTTTTGCCATTTTGCCATGTTGCAAAATACTGCTCGTCAAACATGAACATTTTCAAAAACCTCGTGCAACGAGCTCTGCTTATTTATGCTTGTCGAGCAATGTTTTGTAACTTTGCCAAAAAGCGTTCTAACATTGCTTGATAAGCGCGTTTCAAATAATTGACAAACAATGTTTGATCTTCTGGCCAGGGCGTTTACCCTCTTTCGTTAATCTGACATTTTTGCTGATTGTCTACAAATTGAAATTCTTTTTCTTGTTTAGGGAGATCGCAATCTCTTAGCCTATGAAATTAGCAGTGACAGTCCTCATATTTTTGCTCTTAACTCTTATTCTGCTCAACAACAACACCAGGTGAGATCTTTTGTTGTTTTATGATCTATTTTAGTTAACCGAGAGGTAATTCACTCCTTGGAAACTCGTACATCCTTTGCTCCTAAGTCTTTTTAAATTTCTTTTGTTTCAACGAGAGTCTCGTACGCCTTTTCGAAGTTTGAAATGGCTCTCAAAATTCACATCGAAAAACATTGTTCGACAAGCATTATTTGCTTGCAGTGTTTGAAAACATTTCTGCTTTTCACAGGCAAACTATGTTTGACAGGCAATGTTTTGCGACGTGGTCAAACAATGAAACATTTTGTTTGACAAACAAATTTCAGATGTTTGATACAATGTTTGATAGTTTGGCAAGGGCCTAAGTCTGTGTCAATCTGTGCCACGTTTTCGAGGTCCATCTGCAAGCAGAGACAAAGCTTTAAAAGTAACAAAAGAGACTCCTTGGGTATGAGATAAGGCATCGGAGATTTTGAGTTGATACGAAACGTGATACCTAAGACATCCCTGCTCAATTTCTTTGAATTTCTTTGTGACTTTCAATGCCACTGATTTCTTAGCCTGCATGCAGTCTACCGAGTTCTGTGTAACAAAGAGAAATTTACGAAATTGCAAGAGAAAAATGCGCATGACTCCCGGACCTATCTGCTTATTGTCCGGTTGCTTATTAGAAATGTAGATGGCTATCCACACCTCTAACAGATCTACGGTTGTCAGGATATTTGTTGTAACAAATGAGTATGAAAAGCCCGAAATCAACCGATTCTGCCAACACAGAATTGATTCCAATGAAATTCGCTCTTATTTATATATACGTATCGCTTTTTCTTTAGGGTATTGCCTTTATCCGCAAGGACCTGTGTGACGTAAGAGAAATTGAATTTGCAAGAGCAGTTCGTGTCAGCAAATCTACTATGGAACAGATTGCATTTCATATTCCACGAGTCAAGGTTTGAAGTGATTAAATTATTTTTGACTTCAGGTAGCCAGGGAGCTTTGCCTTGTTTTCACCCAGATCATTAGCTCTTTGATCTTCAAAGACAGGCTTATGTGACATTACGCACAGTTACAACTAATTGTCAGTATTTTGGAGCTAATTTATCGCAACTGACCTGTTGACATAAGCGCCCTGACAACTAATTGGCAAGTAATTCTTTCATGAAAGCAACAAGTTGGTCCCAGAGTGTTGGACATGTTCTACTTCTGATATTAGTTGACAACTGATTCCCGTCAGTCGCAATCGACATGAGCGCTCACACGAGCAGGATCAACCGTATCCTGTAAGTTCTGTCTAGTGTTGACATGCCGACATGAGTAAGCAGTTACAACAAGTTGTAGATAGTTCTATCCTATCGTGGGTCGACATAAACTTGGCTCAGTTGACTGCTATGCCTGATCTGAGGTCTCCCAATTTGTTAGCCTTCAGGCACAGTTTCTTACCAATACAGACACGTTTTTTTCCTGAACCAAGCATAAGATACTAGGTATTAGAAAACCTACCTGCAAGCACATGGGCTTTTGTCCTCAACGGGTGACTCGGGACCTCCGCTTAGCAATCGTATTTTAGAGGAAATTATCAAAGCTGGTGAATAATTCCAAGAAATAATGATTAGAGGTGGTGTTTTCTCTTGCCTCTACTAGCGTTTAGATACTTTGTAGCTATGCAAGGGAGAGCTTACAAACACAGAGGAAGTGTCCATGGTTGTGTAACGGCTAGACGAGATGGTATTTTAGTGTGCTTAGTGCGCAAGGGAAAATGTAGTCTGGATTAACTGCAGGCAAAAATGGCTTAGTGTTTAGTACGCAAGAGTAAAGGTTGTCTCATTGAGATGTGGCATGAATGGCTTCAGCTTTTGTACGCTATCTATTTGTAGCGATTTCCTATGTCAACAGCACCAAAGTTGTATTTGGTCAAAATCCAGTCTGGTCGAAACATAATGCTTTGCTCGTTCGCTCTATTACAATCATGTTTCATGTCATCGAAGAAACTTTAGAAATGAAGTGAAAGCCTGTTATTGAAAGTAACAACATTCAGTTGAAACCAGTGGCAATAAGCGTCTAATCGAGAATTAAAGATAGCTTAAGACTATATTCTAATTTGTTCTTTTCCAGAAACAATACTTTCAAGATGATTTGTTCCCTGATACAAGAGTTCGTTGGGAGCCATCTATGACATGTGAACAATGGATAAATGGCGAAAATATACCACCTCGTAGGATCAGTCTTATGCCGGATGATATGAAACCACGTAAGTCATCCACGTCGTTTTGTAGGTTAAAGCTTAAGGCCCTCCCTTAAATGATCAAACATTGTTGGTTAAACATTGAAGATTTTGCTTTGCCGGCAATCTTTGATCGTTTGGCCACGTCGCAAAACATTGCTTGTTAAGCAGAATTCCTTCTTTAATGTTTTTGTTAAACTTCAAAAACATTCTAAGCAAAAAAACTTTTGACGAGCCATGTTTTGTGGTGGTATGGCCAAATGAGTGGTGAGGGGAATTCACCATCTTTATACAAAGCAAAACCTATTTAATGAAAGGTGCTAAAAAGTCGATTTTCTGGTTGTAACAAGCAGAAAATGTGTAAAATATTACCATTCAATTCTGCCGATTATGGAAATTTTTGAAAACTTCGAGATATAAATTTTTCAATACCAAATTCGTATTTAGCAGCCATAGTTTAGTCTACGGGTAATGTTTTAAGGTCTTATCGCTTGTATTATTGATTTTATGAGCGTTGAAAATTTACGATTTCGTAAGGGCTTTGACCAGTTGGGGTGAAAACTTTCACCCCCAATCACTATTCACGGTCAAAGCCCTTATAGAATCGTGAATTTTGAAAGCTCATAACATCAATAGTAACAGCACTAGGACAATGAAACTTTGCATCTAGACTAAGTTTTAGATGCTGTATACAATTATAACATCGAAAACTCGACACCTCGAAGTTTTGAAAAATTTCAATTCAGCTATTGCTATTTATACCCAATTCAGATAATGAGATCATCTCGAGATCATCCCGTTGGGAAATAATTTCATGTTGTTGCTGAAAGCCCATGCTATTTCAGGGCAATGAATCGGAAAATTATATGAAATAGTTTGACATCAGCATTAACGGATATATCAGCGATAGCTGAATTTGTCTTTTCACCAATTTTTCGTCAAACCAAGACTTTTGAATGAGAGTTTCTTGAATGTTTCTTTCAGTGCACACTGCGACTACGAAAGCTACAACTGGAAAATACGAAGGCTATCAAAGAACTGAAGCTCCTAAAACAGTGAAGCAACAGAAGGAAGATGTAAGTAGCATCCTTTTAACACTGACATTGAAATGTTTTTGTTGCATTAAAATCGTGTTGTGAACTGCCATGAATGAGATTTCTTAAAATCACACGAATTTGTTGGAGTTTTCGATGGAAGAATCTAAGGTTTCAAAAAGTAAAGCCGGGTTTCCAGTAGGCCGCTGGATGTTGCTGAGCGTCGTTGGGTGTAGATGAATTTGGAATTTCCTTCGTAGACGTTGAAACGCTGTTTCCATTAGCCTTGCTAATCAAGGGTTAGGAATGATTTCATCTTGGGCTCGGTGAAGCTCATTCAGAATCAGTACAGTACAGCGCTTAAATTTCTTTGCTTGCCAGTTAAAAACATTATTATTAAATATTAAGAACAATATTAAAAACATTAACCAAGTAGTAATGACTGCGTTTTATCTTAAAAAGCTCATGTCTTCGATGATGGATAAACTAGTCGATGTTGATGGCCTAACTCTGGAACAAGACAATATGGAGGGTGTAGAAGAACACGAATGGGTAAGTTTTGTTGACTTTTGTCCGAAATCTATGTGAAATAGTTTTCACATCAATCCTGTTGAAGGTGCTCTGGCGTCGTTGCCTAATCTAGCTGGCTCGTGGTGTCAGAAGCTCAGCGAGCTCGGGTTTCAAGCCCCAGCTATAGTAGCCTCACAGACAGGTCGAGGTCTCAAGTATTTAACCTATCTGAGATCCCAGTGACAGGCGCTGTAAATACACACACCGTTCCATCTTTATCTTTACCTTATTATACAGGGTAACATGCATCATAATCAGTATCTACCAAAAGATTGTCTTGTCCATCGTCTTATTCGAATGAAAGTGGTTGGTGCTTATTTCAATAGCTCAACCCCAAAGGGCGTTGCTCATCATTCGATTGGGAGGGTGCTACTGCATACACTTTGCATTTTTGCTTGGAACTAGGAGTAAAGAAAGAGCAGAATAACGAAAGCGAAACTTCTATTAGGATTGCGTGTCTGAAATAGCATATGAGAAAAGTGGGAGGGAGGTGGTTTATAGATTTCGCAGAGAAAAAAGCCTGAAAATGTTGTGATCTTTTTTAGGACGACTAAAGCCGGGTAAAACTTCCCAGAAAATTGCTGAATTTTATTAAAATATCTACTACCATATAATTACAATTACGACTATAAAGGGAATAATTAGAAATTATTTTTGATTAAGATGTTATAATCTTTATAAATACATATAGATAGATATAGTGTATATGTTTGGGTGTGGGAAAGACGTTTTATTTAGGACAAAGTACAAGAGCATTATGTACTGCCAGTGAAAACGCCCAATGTATTTCAATCAAAGAAACCATTCTTTGTTTGGGTGTTTTGGGGTTAGGCCACAAGAACTTGTGCTTTTAAGTATACAATTTGAACCCTGGTACAAACACATCCTTTCCAACCGCGAATTTCTACTATTGAAAGCAAAGAGTTTCTGTCTCTCTTGGTTTGGGTTCGGTATGTGAAAACCTAATCATAAATGCATATTTTCTATCTATTTGTATCAAATTTTTGTAATCTGAATGGGGTCTTGGTCTCCTTGTCGTAATTTTTGCCTCTGAGATCCCGTTAACACAAAGCCACTTTGATTAGTCTCACTAGGCACCGTTTCGGTCTTGACAGGCTTTTCGTTCACATGGGCCCGGTCCCGCGTTGGACCCCGTCTACACAAGAGAAGTTCCATATGGTAATGTTCCGAACCTTTTAAAGTTTACGGACCTCTCACTTCGATCTTCTATCCCTTCTTGTTTGGGAACGCTTTCAGCCGTTTAAATTTGGAGCCGGCTTTCGATGACCAATTCCAATCTGGAACGCTTTTCAAAGCGTTCCGAAACTAGTACGGATGGATCGTATGCACGGATCAATGTACGGATCCGCCAAGTCCCCTCTAAACGGAAGGACTATGTAAACTAGTTTGGGAGAAGTGCCATTTGAAACCGGTCCCTGTAACCGGGTCTTAGGAAGCAATAAGACGATGGGCTTGGAACATTTATCCGTGGGTACTTAAAGCCCTATAGTGGTTCACGCTTTAGGTACTTGGATATGCCCTATACGATCTAGTTATATGAATTTTATACAGGGAATTTTATACGCTTATATTTATTTAAAATGAAAGGTAATAATATCTGCTAAAAAGATCATAATCTTGTTTTATAACTGGAAACTAATGGCGATTTTTATCCTTATTGATCTTATTGATAAAGGGAAATTTGTTGTATTTTTATTGAGATTCATTAGCATCTTCAAGTTTTAGTTTAGCTAAGACCCTGGCCAAACTATCATACAAACATTGTTTGGAATTTGCTTGTGAACAAAAATGTTTTATCGATTGGCCACGTCGCAAAACATTGTTCATCCAACATTTCTGAATTTAATCAAAAACACCACGCTACAAATTATGCTTATTTTTGCTTGCCAAGCAATGTTTTGTGACGTGGCCAAACGTTTAAACATTTCTTGATAAGCAAATTCCATATGTTTGGTGAACAATGTTTGATCGCTTGGCCAGTGCCTCAAGGAAGGACGTTTCTGATTTCTGAAACGGACATATATTTCTAGCCATTCGCAGCCTTTGTGGGTCTTTTGAGATTAATTGACTTCCATCCTATGAAATAAATAAGGCAGTAAAACGAAGTGAACCCTGGGATCTTTGTCGGTCTTTGAGCTCGTTGGCTGTCTTTCGATTGTTCCCGTTACATCATTGTCACCCGTCAAAAATTGCACCCTTTGCATCTGCGTGCAAATAATCTACAATAATATTGCACGAAAACTTTCCTCGTGCGAATACTCGCGTTCCTTGACCGTTCTTGATCTGCTCCCGCGAAAATTGCCTCGTCTGACCTTTACAGTTTTATTTTCGTTTTCTGAAATAAGGGTAAACAACAGAAAGACAGAGTAAATGAATACAGTATAATATGCACGCGAAATTTAGTTGAATTGACAACATTACAAACATACCATCCCTTTTATTCATTACTCTACGCATTCAAAACAACGATACCAATGTAAAAATGCTAAAATTCGTACTTAGAAGTTCAGCTTATTAAACCAGTCACCACTATATTAATGCTAATGATTTAAACGGATGAACCCTGAACCCCCTGACAAAACACGCCGGGTTATGCGATTGAAACCCCCCTTGAAACGTCGTTAATCAGTAGCTATAGGCAGAAAATAAAAAACTGCGAATATTGGCGCACCCCAACACAAAGCAAAAGTACTGTATTTGGATCGGCGAAATCGGGTTCCCATAATCACAATAAATTAGATGATAACTAAAAAATTCAGCAAGCTAGATTCATATCTAAAAACGTAAAAAACTAAAAAACGGACTTTTACCAAAATTAAAAACTAAATAAAACCTAAAACGTAAACAAACCTGCTGATTGGCTGAAAACTTTATCTGCTTTTGTTGCCTAAATTATAAAAATTCACGCTTCTATTAAAGAAAGTTCTTACTATACTATAAGGATACGATTACAGACACACTAAGTAAGATATGTATTAAAATAAGTCATTGGAGCGGTAGCCAATCAAATTCAAGCTATCTGAATGGTACACCAATCAGGGTCTTTGCTCAAATCAAAACCAAGCTACCAATGCTTTGTCCTAAGTCGTAAGTGAAACAGACCCCTATAGAGAACTTCGTTATCCATGGACGCTCCCTGTCTGCAGTGGCGTAACGGGGCAACTGGGGGTCCTTAGGAGAATATAATAAGGGGGAGGGATTTCAGACGTCAAACTTTTGAACTAAATGGATAAATCCGAGCCTTTGCGCATATATGTAACAAAAGCTTTGCACAGTGATCTAACACAAACCAGCTAGCACAGCACAGTCATAAAATATGCATTATAATCGTTTACATTCCCATGTAGCTACTTTTCCGATGCGCTTCGTCACTTACATAACTGAAGGGTACTAAAAACACGACTGAACCAGCTTTTCTTATTTGAATTTCCTATTTCCTACAGCTTCAAAAGATTGAGTTTATGAGCCCGTCGAGGTCCATGGAGCTCCGGGGATTCTTTAAAACCATCGGGGCTCTTACCCTGACGTCCGTTACGCCATTGCAGTGTTCGCGTTTATTCTGAAAAAATTCGGTTTCGAAAAATTCTACTATTCTATTCGAAAAAACTTTATCCGTGTGTAGCTTTTTAAATCGAATTTCGCAATCAGGAAAAACTTCCAGGATTTTGTGCAATCGAAGCAGTCGCCAATTTCAAATCGAAGCAATTTTTCACGTAATCCCCGCTTGCGAACAAAGCGTTACTATTTAACGCGGCGTTAATCTTACGACATTCTTCCGTACATAACGCAGCCTTTTTTGCGCGTCATCTGCACACGCTTAGGATACATGTCTAAAGCAATTAAAATAATCTACAAAATTCAGTAAAAGAGTTAAATGGTAAAATCACACTAAAGTTACTCGAACGGTCAAAAGTTGTTTATTTACCGTGTCCAAAATCACGTCAAATCGTGTCCATGCATAGACCAATTTTGGCTTTTCCACACTGTATTCAGCAGTACGAAATCAGATCAGCATTTCTAACAATCCACAACAAACCATCGACCACAAAGAACTTGCCAAAGATCTTGCATTTGTTAATACCACACGGTCATCTTGGATTGGCAACGATACTTTCCTGGTATTCACGTCCAAAACCCTGAAATTCAGAGAAAGAATAGAATTCTATTGCTTTTCCTGCTGTATTTCTAGAGTTTTTAAAAAATTTCAATCCTGCTGACCTTTGTCGAAAAGGTATATTGTTGTGTCCAGTTTCTAAACATTGCAATATTGGTTTCTGTTTTCGAGACTTTTAACCCTTGGAGAGTAAAATTTCATGAAATATTAAGATAAGAAAAAGAGTAAATATGGAAATTTGAGGATGACCAGAGCAAAACAACATTTTGAGTTTGAGTGAAGCGTTCTTTATGAAGAATGGAGTTTTGGAAATCGCGGGTCCCCCGCGGGTTTGAAGACTCTGGGTTGAAAAATTGCGACGTTGCGTTAGAGTATAATCTCGTTATAACGTGCTTCAACGGACTTTGTATTTGGTGCGTTATAAGCAAACTACGTTATAAATAGGGTATTTTCTTTTGTTCTCCGACTCTAGGAACAATTATAATAATACACTTTATAATTCCAATAGTACATCTGAAAGAACGCAAGTTTTATCCGGATTGTACTGTAATTGAATAGATATTACTGGTTATTAGGAAAAAGCAGTTGGTGTCTTTCTTTTTAAATGCAGCTAGAATCAAAACAAAAAACATACGGTGAAGAAGAAAAAATAATCAGGCAGATAGTAAGAGGCTTTATTTTGCAGGTTTTTGCAAAGGACGCAGGTGAATCAAAGATTACGCCCAAACTCAGCATGCATTTTGAATTATTAAAGCTAGACAGATTATTCAGGAATGTTTTTATTGCAAATATTATCGAAGCGATAAGATATCTGACTCACCTTTTCTTAGTTGTGTTGTTTATTGTAACGAAAGCCAATCAGCCCATTGGAATATCCGGTAAACCAGGGTTACTATCTCGATCACTTTTTCTACCACACAACAGATGGGTTCTCATGTTGTTTTTTCCCTTGACATACACCACGCGCTGCTCTTCAAAAGTATAAAAGTCCGTTAACATTTCCATCGTCTGTTCACAGACTTGAATTCTCCCAGGAACCCCAGTGCTATCCATTCTGCTTGCTAAGTTGACTGTATCACCCCAGATGTCGTATTGTGGTTTGGTTGTTCCAATGACACCAGCTGTCACAGGTCCAGCATTGAATCCACATCGAAGAAGAAACTTAAATCCAAGCATATTGAGATTGAACTCATGTAAGACTCTAAAAATTGCCAGGTTGAAATCAATCAAGTTCTTTAGATGTTGATAAGGATGCATTAGTCTTCTTTCTTTTGCCTCCGAGTCATCAGCGTCTTTTGAAAGAGGGTTATTCAAGCCTGAAGCTGCCATAAATGTAGTACCATGAACAGTTTTAATCTTCTCTATGTCGTCAAACTTATCCAGCTCTTTATCAAAATCAGCTACAAGTTCATGAAGAACTCTAATGCATTCTTTTCCACCTGCAAAGTTCTCCTCATAAAACTCTCCAAAATTCACGATTGTAGCAAACAACACACCAACATTGTCATAGTTTCTTGAGCAATGGCTTTTGTATCTGAGCTGCTCAGATACATGTCGAGGGAACATATCAACCAGCAAGGAATCAGCAACTCTTTTTTGATCTGCTGCATTGTTCTTTTGCTCTGCAGCTTCTCTATCACCGTAATAATTAACTCTTACACCTTCTTCATGCAGTCGGTTGATAAGAATAACAAGAATTACAAGCAAAACTACTGACACAATGATGTCATTTGCTCTAGTTCTCTCTTGTTCGTTTGGCTTCAAGATACAATGATATGCAGGCTCTAACCTCAGGACCAAACAAAATGTGATGGACACTATGAGTGCAAGAGAAGACTTCATAATGTAGGAAAGCTGAGTAAATCCGCAAAAGTAAAGCAGGACAACAGTCATCAAATTACTGAAGAATTCAAACTTCTCTCTTTGCCATTTGCTTTCATGGCAATCTTGAATTGTGGCAAAAACTGCAAATATTGGTAGGATCATCATAAAAGCACCATAAAAATGCGACTTGACCCAAAGTGATGTGACTTTTTCTTTGAAGGTTGTTTTTGGCTTTTTAATCTCAATGGCTACTTGGCCATCAACACTAGACTGGGTTATGCTTGCTCTTGGTCTGTTCAATTCACTCTGGCTTGTCTGGCTTGAGATGCTGTTTTCTTTGTCAACATCTTGGGCAGTCTTTGAACATTTTTTATCTGGGCAACAAGCATTCATTGCTGATGCTCTAACACAACGGACTATCAAGACTGCAAGCATGATCAATCCAACAACAGGTGTTATAACTATCAGAGTTATTGGAGGATTCTTGAAGTAAAGGTAGCAGACACAAATGTTCATCACAAACATAATGCTTGCTATGACCACATCAAAGAAAAAATGGACTTTTGGTGATGCAAAGGTTGTCACTTTGGGATGCAGTTTGAAATCTTTAAAGCACTCTTTTCTGTACTTTTCTTCAAGGTTTTCAACATTGAAATTCAGGTTGAACTTTGTAAGAGGAGGATTTGTGAAATACTCTCTTTGTGTCTGTTTATCTCGCATGAGTTTCACAAGTTGCTGGTCATTCAAATCACGCATTGCCCCCCTCATAAATGCATCATTTAGTGTGAAATTCAACTGGGTATTAAGCCTTGTGAAAGGAAGAGGCGTCTTGGCCAGGTTTTGGGCAATGCGAAGCCTTGGTTTAGGTGAAGGAGGGGATTGTGCACCAGACTGTCTTTGGCCTAGAAAATTCAATTCAATGGAATCATCTTCTGCAATCGAGTATGATTTCTGCTTCAGCATTCGCTTTTGTAATGATTCTTCATCACTATCAATATGAAAAGCAACTTCATTAGCATTTTCTCTGTCTTCTTTTGGAGAAACGCAGCTTTGATTAATAAGCTTATGTTTTTTACCATTATCATCCTTGCCCATGATCATCCCACTTCTAACAGCCTGTCTTAAACTTGAATCAGAGTCCCTATGTGCCTTTTCTCTTTGCCATGGCTTGTTCCCAGTGATTCCATTTTTTCTAGATGCAATAAAGTATGTACACAGCTTTTGGTCATCTTTATTCACAATTATTCCTTCCCCTTCTTCAACTTCATACTGATCATCTAGAAACTTGAGAGTATTTTCAGTTATATGAACTCTTCCTGGTCTTCCATAGGTCTCCATTCTATTTGCAATTGTCACATCATTTGACCAAACATCAAACCTTCTTCTTCTGTTACCAATAATCCCACATAAAACACTGCCAGTGTGGATGCCAACTCTCATATCAACATCTTCATTAGTTTCCTCACAGAATTTCTTTATCTGAGCAACAATATCAAGGCCCATCTCAACGCAACTTATTGCATGAAACCTAGTAGCCTCTGGACACCCAGCAACACAGTAGTAACAATCACCAAGGGTGCTCACTTTTTCACAATTGTTAATCTCTGTAAGTTCATCAAATCTTCCAAAAAGATCATTTAGCAAATTCACCAAAGTTTCAGCTGTTTTATTTGAAGACATTTTGTGAACCCAACAATATCAGCAAAAAGAATACTAACATTCTCTACTCTATCCATGTTGAAAGGACGAAATGGTACATTTGGCTCTGAAAGGCCTCTGATTTTGATTCTCTGCAGGCCATCCTTTATTAACCAATCTGCAACAACTTTGGGCATTACCCATCTTATCATGCGATCTTTCATTCTCTGCTCTATCTCCAGGTCTCTCTTGGCAACAATACTCTGTCCGACTCTCCAAAATGTGCTTCGCTTTTTCACTTGTGACATGAAAAACATTGCTAGACCAATCAAATGGATACCAAAATGCAAGAAAACTCTGCTGATTATGTCAGTTGTAGAGAAATCATGATCAGCTTTCAGTCCACCACTTACTTCATGAACCACAGAAAAAGACACAGCTATCAGAAAGCATCCATAAAAAGGCAAGGCAGGCATGAGCGTGTAAATCAATAAAATAATTGAAGTTGCAATCGTGAAACGTGATGCATATGTAAAATGGCTTTCTGGAATTCTGTAGAATGAAATGATTTCCACTGAAACAATGAACAACACAAATACCAGAGAAATAAAAATGGCCTCTCTTGGTTTGTGGTAAAGTTTTGTGCATTTTGCAAGAAGAAAAAGCACAAAGGTTACCAAGCTTACAGCTGCTGTTCCAATGATAAGCTGTGTTCCCGAATTCTTTGTCTGTCTTGTCGCTCCAAAATAAATGGCTAAAATCAAACAGACAGCAGAGACGTAAAGTGCACCTGACTGAAATCGATGTCTGTCAACAACTACAACGAACCGCCTAAATTCACTTTCCAAAACTTTAGAATCAAACGAGGGGTCCCAGATTCTATTTGATGCTCTCTCGAAGAAAAGTGGCAGTATACCCTTTCTGTCCCTCGTGTCAACATGTGATGAAAAAGACGGTTTATCGGACTTCGAGTTCGGTTCCAAATCAGTCTCCAAAGACGCTGTGATTGATGATCTATTTCCGTCTCGAGTGGGACTGCTGAAGTTGCTATTCGTGTGCATGATAAGGCAGGTACTTTCCAGAATAACTGAAATCAAAACGATACCCTGCCAAAATCAAGTTTAATCCTAATCTAGAGTCAAGCTTGATCTTTGCGGACAGTTTCACATTGATATCAAAACCAGACAGGCAGAGTCAACGAATCTTCTCAAACAAATCCAAGTTTGGCCTTCGATATTTTAGGCTGATCATTTTCTCACTAAAAATCCCTTCTTTGCTCGCTATTCCGAATAAAATTCATTGGTGTATGTTCTTTGCGTGTAATCTTTAATCCCAGAGATTTGAGAAATATACGGTACAGAAAATTTTAACATTTACAGTGAACATCCAGATGTCTTCTTCGCGTCCAACATGAACTCCGCTCCAACTCGTCTTCTTTCGATCACTCATCTTTATCGCAATCGACTGTTTGACTATAAATAAATATTCAAAAGAGCACTGTTAAGATTAAAGAACGTCTTAAAGTTGCTTTCAATAGCCAATTATAGCTCTCTATTGACCGATCGACAATAATCTGGGCACTTGTGAAACCAAAAGGGAAAGCAGCCCATCCTTCACAGGGAAAATGTGTTCTTTTTCAGTCTCCATTTCCCCCTAATTTTCCTTCCCTTCCCACCTCCAGGCATCCTCTGATTCATACCTCTTCCTCAGCTTGCCTTTTGAGTTTTGCTCTCTGGATACGGGGGGGGGGGGATGACCCGCAATTGGGATGAGTCAATTTTTTGTTTGGACAACTAAATCAGTATCAGAGCCTAATTAGGGGTTAGTTAGATTGAAGGAGGGGATGTTTGAGGGGTCTGGAAACCGTAAATCCGCACAAAATTTGTTCAAAATTCGTAAAACCCCGCGATATTTTGAACAAATCCGTATGGCAAGACTCAAGTCACCGCTTTCAAAAAAATTGCACAGAGAATCTATGGAAACTGTAGGTTCGTCAACTTTTACTGTTCACTTCACGTTTTCGAGACGTTTTCCTCCAATAACAATTTTTGTTTTCATTGCGTGCTAACTTGCAAGTTCACGGAGTGCACGTGCCAACTTGCATTCAGTACCAACAACGCAAAATCTTAATCAAGAACCGGAAAAATTACCCAGAAATGCCGTAAAACCGTTCACCACCGAAATTTGGAAAACCGAAAAGCTGCGTAATTGTTCGGAAGAAACCGAAAATCCGAGCAAAAATATTGGCAAAACCGTGTAACCGTAAAACCCAAACACCCCCTCTTGAAGGGGGGAGAGTTCCCAGGATTGGTTGATTAGTTGGTGTTGACAAGACCTGATCTGGGCCCCGAGACCTCATCTCTTCTTTTCTAAAAATTATCCCTGATTTTCGTACCTAGGGGTTTGAACATCAATCATTCAGGCTCTAATTTACGGGAGGCGGGGCCTCGGCGGGGCATAGTATGAAGCTTATTTTCTCCCGCCAAATCCCATTTGGAGAATCTTTATTCGAAGTACCTCGTTGAAATCAACGTGGCCATGAATAGTAGTGAGGCTAAGAATACTGAAAACGAGTCAAAAACAACAGAATTGCTGTCTTTGTTGCAAAGCCATCTTTCTTTCTCCAATGTCCGAAGCAATCTTCGCTTCAGGGAAGGAAGCAGGATCTCCAAATATCTAACGAATCGCTTCGTTTAGCGTGATAAATAAGCGATGGAGCTCCATCTTATTCGCCTTTGTGGATTTTTATTGCTGATAACTTTAACATTTTGTAACGCAAGCTCCGTAAACGAGAAATTATTGGTAAGCAAAGTGTCTCGAACAATAGATGCTTCTTCACAGCTAGTAAAAGTGAATTTGGAACTCGCTTTGGAAAATACAGATTCAAGTGGAGTCAACAGCTTTCTTCTTTGCGTCGATTCTGAGTTCACTGGCCATCTTGCTTATATTGGAGCCCACGTAAGCATTCGTTTTTTGTTTTTTTGATGTCAAAATTTCCAAAGTAAACCTATCATAAAAAGTAGGCCTATATTATAATTTATACTTTAAAATTTAGGTTAAATCTCTCCAAAACCTACAATCTAGATTGTAGATGGTAAAGATCATCATGCAATAGGAGGACCATCACCTATTTGCCAACAGTGCAGTACTCAATCCATTCAGCAAATATCAAGTTGCTATTCTATTGGATAACAACTGCTTGATTTAATATCAAGATAACTTTTCAATCACTTAAGCTATGGTTAAACTAGGAGACTTGTCATGCACATCACTGTATTTTCAGCGTGTTTCAAAGGGTGGCTGAACATGCAAGTGACAAGCGAGCAGCATGTCCCTCAAGTCATTTGCATGTCACAGAGGCAAGAAATGTTTATGTTGTCTCCAAGAAACATTTGCGTGTCTCTTGCTACAAGCTTTGTCAGGTGCTTCAAAGTTTCCAAGGTGGCTAAACTGGGAGACACTGATGGGGCATCAATGTCGCACACAACATGTCTCCCTGTTCAGCCAGGCCTTAAGTAACTATTTGCAAATGTAAGCATAACCATATCCAAAATGTAAGAATTGTCACTGCAGGAAAAATGGCACAAAAGCGTGTCACAATAAAAGCAACATTGAAGTTTTAAATCAAACACAGGAAAATGCTGTTTCACCATTGGATAAAATTTTATTGCAAATCAGAGCAAAATAGACAATAATGTAAAATGTGATACAAAATCATGACACCATTCTTCATTGTAGCAGAAAATCATCAAATGTTGACTTAATTGGCTTTCTAATTGGCCAAGGTTTTGTTTTTTAAACACCTTTTACTGTTTTGACCATTGCAAATCGTTGGAAAATGAAGCCCTACCACCTGAAAAACATGATCAAATAGTGACTGAGAAAGCAAAAATTGATCTCCCTATTCAACCAAGCAGTTGTTACATGGTGGAATAGACACTAATCAATTGCTAATTTGCTATCAATTTAAAAATTTTTCCAAACTGGCAAATTTCAAAGCAATGAGTTGTAAACCATGTGTTGCCACATATTTTTGGAGAATATCAGCATTGTATTCTCAGGAGATTGAATTATTTTCTATAAGGGTTGTGTAATGTCTCTATCATTCATCTACAGTTAAAGTCCAAGAATGATGAAGATGATGCTAAACTAGATGTGAAGAAAGTTAATATTCCTGCACATAAGTAAGCTTATTAGATTTCAGCAGTTTTTAATTGCTTCTTTTAGTTTGTTTATTAAGACCCAAACCTCCAGTTTGCCTGCTGTATGTTGGTAATAGGTCAACTTGCCCCACCTACCTTAACATAGTCAAGTCGGACCTCTTTCAAGTCATGTTGCCCCATCTTCAAAGTCAACTTGCCCCATCTGTCAAATCAACTTGCCCCACCACTAAATAAATGATAGAAAATGATAAAATTGATTGAATCTATCAGTGTGATGAAAGGGGGTTTGGTTGTGGAGCCTCCAACTTTATACATTTATAGTTCAATGGAGGCAAGTTGACTTTTGAGATGGGGCAAGTTGACTTTGAAGGTGGGTCTAGTTGACTTTGAAAGTGGGGCGAGTTGACCTAAAGTGGGGCAAGTTGACAATGGGGCAAGATTGGTAGTGGAGCAAGTTGACTAGAAACCTGTATGTTTATGTTATTAATATATCTCTTTCTTCTTGCAGAGATGTAGATTTCTTGGAAGTAACATTGGCATCACCTCTTAAACCAGGCAAGACTGTCACTGTTGTTGTTGATGAAGTCTTCTCCAACATACTCACACCCTATCCTGCATCAATTGGTCAGTCTGACAAACAACTGGTTGTCTTGGAAGGAAATCACTATGTCTATTCACCTTACTTAGTGAAAACACAAACAACCACTGTAAAGTTGTCTTCATCTTCTGTTGAAAGTCACAGTAAATTGAAACCAACAAGTATCAATGATAGAGCTGTTACATATGGACCTTACAGCAATATCAAACCTTTCAGCAAAGATGCAATGAGAATTCACTATGAGAATAATTCACCATTCTGCTCAGTAAGTTTTGTTTGTTTTAGTTCCATTTATTGAAAATTCAAATTTGATTGCATGTCAATGGCACTGTATTTCTTTGATTGTAAGCCACAGCTTAAATTCATTTTTGGCATGCTTCCTTGCTGCTTAAAATCAATGGCAGCTTCTAAGCAAGAGTCGCTTGCATTGATTTAAGCAAGGCTTGAAACCATTATAGCATTTTGATTTAAACCTCAAAGATAAAACAAACTGTTTGCTATACGTTTAAAATGTTAGTTGTATTGAATCCAGGTATTTGCATGCTTCATGACACCTTACCCTACTTTGGCTTGTCGTTTTTGAAAGAAGGCAAATCTTCTGAAGTGAAATATTTCTGAATCAAAGGGAGAAATACAAGATGAAGATTGATAATAACACAAAATTTGTATGTTAAAAAAGTAGAATTTTTTGGGTTTTTCTAAATTCAGCATTTCTCTGTAAAGAAAGTGGAATCATCTCTGGAAAATAATTACTATATGGAGGTCCATGAATTTGATTGATAATGAAATTAGGAATCATGGAACATGGTGTTTAATTTCAAATTGTTTGCTCGCAGGTCCTTGAAATGACAAGATGGATTGAAGTTTCTCATTGGGGAAACATTGCAGTCGAAGAATCATTTACTGTAAAACACTCTGGTGCCAAACTCAAGGTGAGCTGACCTTTGTTATTCATTCATTGAAACTCCATTGGTTTAAATAGCTCATAGGTATTGGTTGCATACAAAATGTTTCCATGCCATTAGGTCTCTTGTGTGTGGGGTATTAGGTTTATGTGAGGTGCCCTGCACAACTCCTTCTTGTTGTCAGACCAAAGCAAGGGAGTTTTGCCTCAGTGGTTGTGGCCTTTGCAAGTGCAAGACTATGGTTTTGAGCAGCAGCAAGTCCAGCCATTTGGATAACTTTGCCAAAGAGGTCAAAGATTAATTGCTTCCTTTGGATCTGAATTTAATCAAATCGTGTCAAAACTTGAAATTTACTTTTTAATATTCACTAAAAATGCTCTTGCCTTTTACTAGGGAACCTTTTCGAGGTATGACTATCAGAGAACTCCGACCCATGCTGCCATCAAGTCACTCAAAGTTGCATTGCCAGCAGCTGCAAGAGATGTGTATTACCGTGATGCCATTGGTAACATTTCCACAAGTAACATGTTAATCCAAGAAGATGTTGTGGAGGTTGAGCTTAGGCCTAGATTCCCATTATTTGGAGGATGGAAGACACAGTATTACATTGGGTACAATGTGCCAGCTTATGAATACCTGTTCAAAAGAGGTATGTGTAACAGTCGAAATTTCTTGTTTTTTGATACCTACAGTACTGCTTTCACATGGTCTAACATAGCTGATTGCGTATCATGCACAATCTTGATACCCCTCGATGCTTCTATAGTGGAGTTTTGCGGACCCCTCAATTGTCTATTGAGGGCTTCCGATCGAGACCTCCTCGATCCTTTTGCAGACCCCTTGATCACATCACGAGCTGCAAGGAGATTAGCCTATGTGGTCGTATTCAGTTGTTCATAAATGGGAGTTAAACTTACCCACAAGAAATGTTAGTCTTAATTTTCGTACAGATTTTAGATGCTTTTTTGAACAAAATTTAGTGTGAGGTTAAAGGCTTTAATTTTGTTAACTCCTTGATCAGTAACAATAGAGCAATTTCGAACTCCACGAAAGTGATCGTGTGCCCCTCGATCAACATAGCAGACCCCTCAATTGACATAGCGGACCCCTCCATAAAGCAAAGAGATTGCCTGGAACAATGTGTCTATCGCAGACCTTTTGATCTAAAGCTGTATCGAGACGTCCTTGATAGCATCATGGATCATGCGTGTCCTCCTCGATCTAGCAATGAAATGTTAGACCATACGATAGCAGTTGTATGATTTTGCCTTTTCATGGACTAAATTTCAATATTGTCTGTTATAGGTGACAATTATGGTCTGAAGATGCGATTCATTGATCATGTTTTTGATGACTTCCTTGTTAAAGATTTGACAGTCAAAATTGTTCTTCCAGAGGGTGTCAAGTGAGTTTGTACTTTAAACCAATATTACTGCTAGGTTATTATCACTACTTTATGAGTATAAGGCTAATATCACTAAATATTTGTTCAAGTATTTGGGATAGCTAGATTGAGATTATACTTGCTATGACTGTTGCTTTTTCTAGGGATATCAAAGTTAAAACACCATTTGAAGTCAGCCAAGAGAAACAAGAGTTGCATCACACTTACCTGGATACTGTTGGAAGACCTGTAATTGTTTTGAAAAAGAAAGATGTTGTAGAAAACCATATTCAAGATATGGAGGTATGAAATATTCCTAAGCTAGTTCAATAAGCTTTGAATTAGGGAATTTAATGCGTAAAAGATGAGCATGGCCCAATAGCAGCACTAAGAATAATTTTTAACTTAAGTTTTTGGAGTTGTACAAAACTTCAAAATTTTGAGCAATAGCGGAAATATCTTTGGACATTCTTAAAAGTTTTTTCCGCCTGACACTCTTTATAATATAAACCACAAAAACAGACCAAAACAATTTACTAAGGCTGAATTTATACCCAGAAGTGGATCTAAATGCATCAATCAGAAAATGAAGCCAAATTGGCATTGTGTTTCCAAGACAAATCAGCTTGACTTTGTTGGAAACAAAGCTTCAAGATCAATTGTAAGACTAATACGGTGACCAAAAACATTGTGTAAGTAGAACATCAGGGCAGTTTAATCAAGACAGAGCAGCTTTTTCATTTTTTCTTCTATACTTTAATTTCATTATCATTCAGGTTGTGAAATGCAGCAGGAAGACCGATAGAATTGGACTCTTTGCATTATTCTATTGGTCTTCCTACTGCATCCCGCAAGCTGATTGCTGTTGAAAACACACTGCCCGTTCAGCTTTATAATAAAACATCCTGCATTGTTTTGAAAGCATGTTTCACCTTTAGGTATTTATTTTGACCAAGGAATGTTTCTAAAGCAAATTACATGAGAATGAAACAAACATATTTTTCACAAAATCTTGACAAGAGAAGTTATTTATTTTGTAACTACAATCATAAAAACAAGTCTAACTTTTGTTGCTCTGCCTTTCTACTTCAGAATACCTCCACTACCCTTATTTTAACAAACTCTTGCTTTTCAGGTCCACTACAGTTTCCAAAGACTGCTGTTGCTTCAAGAACCACTTCTTGTTGTTGGTGCTTTCTATTTCTTCTTCCTGTTGGTGATTATCCTTGTCCGTCTCGATTTTACAATTACCAAGGTTCGTCTAGACTTTCTTTCTTCTTTTGTCTTTAGCAAGATTAGAAAGCTTACAATACATTTTTTATTACACGAAATTAACGTTCCCCCAAGTAAATTTATTTTTTGGAATTTTCCCAAATTTCAAGTATGCTTCAGTTGATAAAACTTAATTTGTGAAAAATTTTCTAAATATGAATGCAAGTTATCTCTGAATGCGAGTAGTGTAACATTCAGACCTAGCAGGAAATAGTAGCACCTCTTATGTGCACTCTGGGTATGTGGGAGACATTCAGATAGGGGGATTTTTATGTATTTTAGAGGAGGTATACAAGTAGGTATAATTTTTCAATATTTTTTATACTTTGTGTGACACAGCATCTTTGGTTGCAGCCTCTTCGTAACACAAAGTAAAGTTCGCGAGTTTTTTTCTAGAACTGTGAAGGAACACTTTTTGTAATCAGCTATTTGTTGGTTACTTTCGCTTGGTTTTTAATTGATTTTCTTGTAATTTATCAGAGAACTATTGCCCTGCTTTTTGAGGCTGACGATTTTATTGTGTTCTTTTGCAGGATGCAGCAAGGGAATCGCGCATGAAGGCCGCTGGACTGCTTGAGGAGCTCCTCAGTTTGTTGGAAAAACGTAATAATTTCTGTGCCTCTTTCGATTCCGAGGTCAACAAATTCAAAGTATCACGTGACCAGACAAGCTTCAACAACACTCTGAAGAAGCTGAATGCTGATTATACAGCGGCAAACAATAAAGTGGTTAGTCACCAGGCTGCCCTTCTCAAAGAAGACCCGGATGTTGGAGACAAGGTATGCGCAAATGCATTGAAATAATCTTTTTTATTTATTTCTTCAGTTGCACCGAAAACATTACTGATCCATTTGTTTTCCCGTAAACATCGCTATGTGGTTAGAAACATTTAACATTTAAAAGTCAAACAAAGTGATCATTGTTTCCATAGAGATTGCTCAAAACTGAAGATTGATTGATAGTTGAAGGAAGAAAGGTAGAATAGTTCCACGAGTTGTAGTTTACGCTCCTTAGGCTAATCTAATTGATATGTCGCGTAGAACGATGAGCATTAGGCCTTCAAACTCAATTTTGTCATGTTTATGGTTGTAGCTGTTGCTTAAGGCTGCTGATCCGGTTTTCTATAGAGTGGAAATTTATGTAATGAGTCTATTTCTATAAATGGAGGAACTGAAAACATTTTTTTTATCGCACGATTAAGGAATAGTTTGTGACGTTGAGGATGTCAGCTTGACTCTTTTTAAATCCGAGTCATTGCAAGGGAGGCCTCACTTCTATCGACTTTGTTTATATTTGTAATAGCTACAATTGTTTTTGGTTTTGTGTTTGAAAGTGTTGAAATTGTTTGTGGGTTGTTTGTTGCGGATTTCAAATCAAGGAACAGACTTTTCCATGTTTTCGCCACTGGGTAGATTAGGCATTTTTCTCAGAAGCTCTGTGCACATGTGTTAGTTCATCCAGTACATCCGAACAGATAATCCGACTGACCTACTAGTTTAATCCTGTAAAAACCATTAGAAAAATTCAAGAGATTGATAAATCTCAATAAATCTCATCACAGAATGAAAACTTTTATTACCAAACAAGATTTCTTCAGAAGCAAATTGTCAACGAAAGGCAAAAACATAAGGAAATTTTAAGAACATTTCTCGAAACAAATCAATACACTCAATCTTGTTCATAAGTTTTCAAATTCAGTGGTTGAAATTTCTCGCAATCGCTTTGATGAGATTTTGTGTTTTACCTAATGAGATTTTTTATCAAGTGCATCTTTTTCGTAGAAAGGTGTCCAGATGCATTTGATAAAAATCTGATTAAGCAGTTTCGATAGTTTCGGATTGTTGGATTGTATGTGTTTTGCTGTGTTCGAAGGAAAATCTCTTAATTTCCTTATATTTTCTCGCTTTCTGTTAAACATTTCTCCATTTTAACATATTTTATTTGCTTTATGAGATTTCTCTTCTGGTGAAATTTCTTTTTTTTTCGTGAAATTTTATCCAATTTTTCGCCTCATAAGCCTATTTCTACACAGACGTCATATCAATATTGTAGAGTTTCCATGCATGTGCATGTCCAGTATATCTGGGATGCAACTGATATCGAGTTCATTCAAATACGATCGGTAAACGTAGCTGAATCGTACACATACTACACGAGTCTCGTGTTCCGCTTATATACTGTAATCTAGACCAACAACCGCAGCAATTCGGTACACTGTTAGCAGATTTCTGACAAAAGCAACAACTAAAGATGGTAGCTGCGATAACTGGGACTCGTGAAATAAGTCTAGCTGAATCGAAAGAACTGTTAATTGGTGCAGTATTGAGGGGCTGGGAGCGAATCTACGTCTTATGTCATTTGTCTTGGATAACACTGTATTGATGTTGATAAGATCTTCTTTAAACTTCTCATCATTCTCTCCCAAAAAACATTACACCCTTATTTTGGGATCGATTTTTTCAGCACTTTATCACCCCCCCCGCCTACCCTACTCAAAACATGTTTTAAGTCCGTTGCTGGAAAGGGCTTCATGTGGTGAACTTTTCTTGTATTTAACTCAAGTAGCTTTTGAGATAGCTAACCAATTTGACCCAATTTTAAGCCAAGGTTGTTCTAAGGAAAAACTTGGAAATTACTAACGATGTTCACCATTGTAATTTTTCCTTTAATCATAAATTTCTTCTGTTCTGTGTTATTCATATTATTCATTGTTTTAAAGCTTCAAGAGTTGCAAAAGAAAGAGAACGAAAGAAAACAACTGATTGATCAGTCAGTCCTTTTGGCTCAGAAGGTCGTCAGCAATAAGATTGGCAAACAGCAGTACCTTGACAGCAGCCAAAACAACCAACACAAAAGAGATCGTATCTCTGATGAAATCGAAGCAATCACAGCCTCACTTTGAGACTTTCTCTAGCCTCTCTTTAAATTTTGAGTAAGATTATAACACTATGAGAAGATTTATGGTAAAATTTCGCATGAAAATTTTCGATACGATTAATTAGTATTCTAACATAATTTAGAGAATATCAAATGTCTCTTTTTGTTTTTATTTCTCGAAACATTTTCAGTATTATTTTGCGTTATATTACGGCAAGATTAATAAAAACATGGTTTTTTGTCAAGACTCGGACGCGTGTCAGCAACTCCAGAATGTTTCAGTCTTCAAAATGGAAGTCCTGATAATATGACATTCTCGTATAATAGTAATTTAGACAATTTTCAGACACAGGAAACTAACCGCTTATTGTACCTAAACCGGATAATTCTTTTTATCGTTAAAACACTACGTTGCATACTTAATAATGACGCTTCCAACGGTTTTGATATTTGACAAACTTCTAAGAAACTTTCAGTGCTCCAAATCTGAAAACGTTTAGAAATCGCAATGGATTGTACCTCGGGGGGGATCTGAGTCGCCGCAAATGAGTTCGGTGGACCAGACGATGTTCATTGTCCTTTGGATGCTTCTGAAGTAAAGTGAAAGCAATACTATCTGAACGATTGCCGTGGCCGCTAAAAGCCCAACTGTTTCCGTTGTTCCGACAGTTACAGGTGAAATAAGCTCGGCCTCAGCTCAGCGAATTTCATCGCATTTCCTATCCCCTTAAAATAGGCTTTATCAATATTTGGAACCGTTAAGGAGTTAATCGTCAGTTCGCACTTTTAAGTCGCACGTTTGTGATTTCATGATTTTACTGACTTTAAGCCCCGGGAGGGGGGACTTGACTTTTTAATGGACGGGGATGTGCCGCCCAGATTTCGGTAACCCACCCACTTATAATGTAAACCTTTGCAGAAACAGATCCTATTTTATGAGTAAAAATAAGCGGAATATGAGAATAATAAGACTTTATTATTCTCATGTAGACCTTCTTATTGCTTGATATTGTACTACGAACATCTTTGGGGCGATTTTACCACTTTTCTGACCGAATTAAAGTTAAACTTTCGGCTTTTCTTCAATTTGCCACCCACTTTGATGGGGTTTTGGTTAAAATCATACCCATGTTTAGAGAATTTCAGGGCCAAAAACCCACCCATATGGGTGGCACGTACCCGTACCCAAATTATACTAAGTACCCCCCGGGCTATAAGCCTACTTCACGTTTAAAGTTCTCAACTCCAGGACCTATACAAAATCGCAACTCGCAACGCAGTCGAATAGATCGGATCTAAATCACACTCGAGTAGATCGGATAGTCGAATAGATCGGATCTAAATCACACTCGAGTCGAGACCGTGTTTACAAGGGATTGGATCCAAAATTGCTTGCGCTTCTTGAGGTCGGATCGAAAACGCTCCCGCGATCATATCATTTTGTTGCGAACATGAAAACGAATGAGCAATGCACGGCGTAATGAGCGCTTTTGGAAGCTTTAAACATCTTTGGAATTGTGTGAAATCGGAAAAGGCGTTTGAGTTGTAAGTTTGATTATTACCGCGTGGGTAATCGCGTCCGTACACTTTTTGACTAATTATGATAATGACGTCATGTGTCTGACAATGTGCAAAATAGATACCAAAAGACAGAGATTGTGAAATCTTCATCAATGCAGAGCAGAGCTTCATTAAAGAACTTCTCAAAAAAACTACCCTGGGTTCCAGAGCCCCTAAAAGGGTTTGGCGCAATAGGCAAAATATGTAAAAGAGAAGAAAGGATGAAAATAGAGAAATCTATTGTTCGTCCTTTCTACTCTGGTTATTTTTAAATTTTATAATTATCATATTTACAACTAAATTAAGTACAAAAATGTACTGTAAGTACAGTATGAACCAACCGGAAGGGTGAAGGTGACGCAATGAGGTGACGACCTTCCTTTCGTTTCCAGAAAAGAGGCTGTACGTCATCAACGCCTTCCTTTTGATTCGAAAAAGCAGACAGGGAATTTTTTCGAGAGGAAAGCAGTTTTCAAAATGTACATTCTGTATCATGTCTGAATGAAACTAGAGTAGCAGCCGAAAGATAAAGAATGAAACATAATCTAGAAAAGAAATTCATCTTGTTTTCAATCCTGGTAGTTCTTCAACTACAGGGTAAGTTTATGCTTGTCATTATCAGCTCGAAAGCCAATGTCGTGACGTGCCTAACTTATAGTTAGGACGTCTTGAGTTCTAGGTTGTACACCACCAAATAAGATTGGACAGACCGTACTTATTAAACTTTTTACTTTCATTATCGACTTGCATTCTTCTGTGATTCATGTTTGATGTTGAGAACAACAATTTCTTCAAATTTGATTATTTTTGGCACCGATATGATTATGTTTTTGAATGTGTTGGAATGATAAATCAAAACAAACAAACAGGCATAACATGCGTTCGTTTGCCTTATTGTCTTGCCGTGTCGTGTGTTTATAAATTTATAGAGAGCTGTATGGTGATAATTTGTCTGTAGGCCTCTAAACGTTTTTCTTGGTTGATTTGTTGACCAAAGCTAACCCTGTCAGCTAATTTTAAAGATGAACACTACCTGAAACAGCCTTTGAATGAAAATTTAAAACTTAGGTAGGTAGTCTAGTCGTCTAGTGTGTTTTTTCTTGTGTGTTTTTCCAAACCAAGAGCAAGCGAAAATTAAATGAATGAACAAGTCAACTGAAATATCAGACATGAAAATATTTGCCTGACAGACTGGAAATTCCCATCCCACCCTAGTAAGCCCCTGCAAGACCAGGAAGCAACCAGCAGGAATAAGACGCCCCCTAACTGAGTGACAAGTTTATTAAAAAAAAAGATCTACTTTTTTCTTGGACTTTAAAAGTTACTGCAGATTTTTTTAAGAATTTAAACCTTTATAATATTTTTTTGAAAATTATTTCCCATTCATGTTGCTTGTAAGACTACACGCTTTTTTTTTATAAGGAACCTACCTCAAGGCCTAGTTCTTGAAGTTCCTTATTTTTGCACCTCTTTTGAGGCAATTGTAGTTCCAAAAGTTCCTTAATAGTTCCTTAATTTTAACTGCACATACATTGGTCTGAACAATAAAAGAGAGACATTTGCATCTGAGCAAAGCTCGAGACTACTCAAAGAAACATGGATACATGCTTAACGTATATTCGACTGCAAATGAATGGAACTGGCTTTCTAATTCTTGATTTTTTGCAGTGATAAAAGTATTCAACATTCAAAAGTTCCTTAATGATTTTCTCTTTAGTAGTATAAGTTCTTTAAATTTTCGGGCCTTCTACATGTAGGTTCCTTATAAAGTGGTTCCTTATAAAAAAAAAGCGTGTAACTACAATATGTTGGCAAGATGTTAAGCCTTTCTAAGCTGTTGTGGCTTTATAATCCTGTGCACATTGGAGGAAACTATAATTTTCTCAGAAATTTGCAGAACATTATTGGCCAGTTTTAAGACTGTGGTTTTCCTGAATTATTTCTACTCATGATGTTATGGTATAAAGAGGCTGGCCCCAAATTCAGATCTGTGCATGCAGTTTGAATTGTTCTATAACTCACTACACTTCCGAGTTAGCTAGATAAAAAGAGATTTAATTCTAGTCTTAAAGCAGCTTATTCTGCATGGTTGATAAATTTGCACATTGACAGATAGATAAAAGAATTTTGATCCTCTATATGTTACCTAATGTGATTTAAACTTGATTAAATAAATAAGGATTTGAGAAACTTTTCTCACAGTGGAAATATTTAAGGTGAAAAAATAAGCATTTTAATTTGCTGTTTTGACATGATTGAGGATCTCTACTATTCCTTTCAGGTAGCCCTTAGGAATCAATTTTATCGTAATGGTGCCCTTAAGTACATTTGGTTTGTCTAGATATGAGGGTAATGATGCATAATGATATTAAATAGATGTTTAACATGTCTGTTATAGCTTTCTTTGGCATTGCAAAGTAATTTGCTATCACCCAGACCCTGTCTGAGTATTAGACCAGCCCCTGTGATCTTTGCCCCTTAGGATATTGATGATTTTCTCTAAGCTTTTTAGCTTAATTGAGGGCTTAATCTGTGAGCCATTTGGAAGCTTTGGACATGGAGTTTTGAGCCCACCCCATAAATTCTGAAACAATATCATTAAATTGCAAAAAATTTCAACATTAAATGGTCTGGGCCAAGAGCTGCAAAGACGTGTAAAAAGGTTATCATTTTCATCATTATTATCAAAATAATAATCATCATCATAATCATCATCATCGTAATCATAATCATAATCATAATCATCATTATCATCATCATAATATCTGTAATAATCATCACCTTTAGCTTCATCAAATCATCATCATCACAATCATCATAATCATCCCCATCAACATTACCATTTTTTTGTCATCCTTAGAATCTCATCACATCTCTCCATCACCACAATCACCATCAATAGTTAGCATTATCAGTCATTATCATTGAGTGTGTAAAAGCTTGCAAGTCTAAATTTGTTCTGACTGTTGTAAATTTAATATATTCTGTTCTTTTACAGATGTTACAAGATGTCAGAGCAGCATGCCAAAAGGTTAGAGTTGATTTATCTTTGATCAATTTTGGCTAATTTTTGTTCAAATGTTGTTAAGGGCTTATTTTTTGGTAACCTTCAGTCATTTTTTGTGGTAACCCTCTGAATTCTGAAAATGGTAGACTTAGGAGAAAAACATTTCCTGCATCAAAAAAGCATAGCTGTTGGAAACGCTAGGCTGACCAGAACAAAATCGAACTAAACCATACATTTTAAAGGGAGAACGAGATTCTTTGTGATGTCTGCCAAACCTTCCAACTCCAGGGACAGAAGGTTTTGGAGGCCTGCAAAACCTGCCATTTTCAGAAGACGGTACCAAAAAAATATGTTCTGCTCCCAAAATATGTTTCCATGCATCAAATACCTTTTACAGTATCTAAATATAATCTTTCTCTATTTCAGAATGTAGACAGTCATTAGGAGCAAGATATGGTGGTGTATTGTCATCAGAGTCTTTTATAGCCACATCAGCTTTGAATGAAAACTTTACAGCTAGCAATGGAAGGGTCAACTCTTCATCTGCTTGGATTCCACAACTAAAAGATAAACTCCAAAAAAGTCCACAATACCTTCAAGTTGACTTAGGCCAGGAAAGGACAATTACAGCTGTTGAGACCCAAGGTTATATGGGGAATTATGTAAAGACATTTAAACTATTATTAAGCTTGGATGGTGTTGTTAATAATTTTTATAAAGACACTCATGGTGACAAGGTAAGTCAAGTCCATATTAGCTAAGGGTGTAGTTAAAGGGACCTCCTCACAATTTTCTTAGACATTCTTTCAAAAGTTAAGTCTTACAATGTCTGATTTGACATGAAGCTGATAATGGTGACCTTTTTCTCGGAGACTGAGAATCAAAGATTTCTGTTATATGCTTCTAAATTTTCAGTTATCCTAAGTTTGCTGGGATTCTTGTAGGGGAGTAAAGGGGGGGGTGTTAAAGCTTGCTTCAAGGAAAACCATAATCAATTTTTCAGGAACGCATGAGTTTGTTTTGACACTTTGGCACTTCACATTCCAGGCTTGATACTCATGTTTTATGAAATTGTTATTGGCTTCACATTTTGCATTTAAGAACTTCTTGTTGCGTATCATGAAAAACCCCTTCCGCCTCCTTAAGTAAAGTCTTTTGTGGAAAATTCTGTCCTTGACTTTTTAATAAGAAATTTTGATGAAGAAATATCTGAATTGGCACTAACAACTCTAGTTAAAATGCTTCAATCATTCTTTTCTGGGGTAAATGCTTTTCATCGTAAATTAAGAAATCTTTTGAGGTGAAAGTTTTTCTTCAAATATACTAAAAATTCCATTTTTATAAAAAATATAATGTTTGTTATAGATTTTCGAAGCTAACAGTCCACTGCCTTCTATGCATTTCATATGTCCTGTTGTTGCAAGATATGTCCGGTTTTTGCCAATTGAATTTGAAAGGCAAATGGCATTGAAAGTTGATATTTTTGGATGTAATAAAACATTCAAAGTTAAAGGTACGTTAAAATATCCCACTTTTAAATAAAATCTTCTTTGAACCAATATGTTTTGAAGAAAATTTGTTTACACAGTTTGTTCCCTTTGGGTTCCAGGTGGGCAGCAGAACCTAGATGAAATGTGCTTTTTCTTATCCCCTAATCGTCTTGCTAAAGTAACTGCAGTCACCCTGAATGCTTTAGCTTTGTAACGCCATGGTGCTTTCTGTTCTCAAAAATGAATTTCAAAAGTTGAAGAGCTTTATAGAATAGAAATGGAAGACACTTTGTCTGGAGTCAGTGTGCTAGCGTATGGCCTTGCAGCAAAACTTGAATGAACCAAGTGTTTATCATTACTAGATACTGTAGGTAAAGTCCTCGAGTTGTACTAGACTCCAGTAACCATTGTGAAGGAAAGTGGAAACATCTGTGAACGTACTTAAAAGCTTATTTCGTTTGACACTACTCAAAAAAATGAATGTCAGAAACAGGCAGAAACAACCGACTAAGGCGATAAGCACCCAGATGCAAATAGAGATGAACATAAGAAACGTGAAGCTGGATGTGTTTTGAACACCAATCAGCTTACGCCGTACAACAGGAAGGCCAATAGAAATAGTTCAACATTCCAAATTAGAAAACGAACTCTTTCAGTCTACACAAAACAGGCTTTTTGGTTTTTATATGGACAGGTTTCAAAATGAAACAACGACCTTGCTCTGCTATTATACGCTTTTTTTATAAGGAACCTACCTCAAGGCCTAGTTCTGGAAGTTCCTTATATTTGGACCTCTTTTGAGGCAATTGTAGTTCAAAAAGTTCGTTAATAGTTCCTTAATTTTAACTGCACATACAGTGGTCTTAACAATAAAAGAGAGACACTTGCATGTGAGCAAAGCCCGAGAATACTCTAGGAAACATTTGATACATGCTTAACGTACAATTTATGTGATTTTCGACTGCAAATGAATGGAACCGGCTTTCTAATTCTTGATTATTTGCAGTGATAAAACTATTCAACAATAAAAAGTTCTTTAGTTATTTTCTCTCTAGTAGTATAAGTTCTTTAAATTTTCGGGCCTTCTACATGTAGGTTCCTTATAAAGTGGTTCCTTATAAAAAAAGCGTGTATTCGATCTTTGCCCATTATTGATTTACTTAAAATGTCTTAGGCTTTAAGTTTACTGAGTTATTCATATAAGAGTTCAGAACTTTTCAACTATAAAGCTGTGAACTGTTCAACTGTGAACAGTTTTTAAAAGCAGACTTTTTAACCGGTTGCATAAAGATACTGAAAAATTCTTATAACCTTTATTTAACCGTATCGGATAGGTGGGTTTCCGTGCGAACAAAGGCCGATCTAGTAAAAAAACGAATCCTCAGAAGGAAGAAAGGGTAAATTTCTTAAAAAATCCAAATAAATATTTTCGAAATGTTCTCTCGTACTTAGATCCCAACCTTTCTCAATCCTGAGCGCATTTGAACTTTTGGCCTGTTTCCGTGTGTATCCAATCAAGAGTTTGTATCGGATCCAAATGAGAACGGAAACAAATGGATTACATTTGTGTCCACATGATCCTTATCTCATTTCTCTATATTTTTTATTCTTTTAGTTGCGAATATCACAAATCTAGAACCAATATTTATCCAGCAACGCCAGATTACCTACTCGTGGGCAGTTTCTGGTGACTATGACTTTCAGAAGGTTTTCTTCAATAAAATTGGGGAAGAACCACTCCACAAAACCATTCTGAGTCAAGGGAAGCAAACATATGAAGAAACAATACGAAACTTATTGCCTTGTACAAGATATAAGATTTCTGTAGCTGTTTTCAAACATTGCAAGTCAGTCAAACAGTCATTTTATGCTGAGACAATCCCACCACGTAAGTTGTTGTTGTTAGTACTTAATTTTGAGTAGGCTGTTATTTCTAGATTTTTCAGCTAATCTAGGCCTACTATGCATGCCGCATACAGGCACGGGACCCCTAGTTTAACGTCCCTTCCGAAAGACGGCAGAGTGAGTTGTTTAGTCATCCATCTGGCAAGTCACGACCAAGCTTAACTTCAGCTGTCTAATGAGAACTGACTGAGAAGCTTGGCCACTCACTCTATGAAGTCTTTGGTATGCTGGTATGAAGACTTTTATCTAGTACTGTTTACAGATTCGGATTCCAGTTGGATCCTCAGATCCTCAGATTCCCGCTTATAATTTTTGGAAAATTTCCTAGCCCCCCACCTTTTCAGGATTTTTCTGGTGTTCAAATTCGTGTTCTTATCATTTGAATAAACTGAGTCTTTTTATATAGTTCTTTGGGTATCTGTCTAAAGCTATTTATTGTTTTTTTCAGCCACAGAACCTCCTGCTATTGTCACAGCAAAATCACTGAAGCCATTTACTGCTTATATTCAGTGGAAAGTAAGTATCACTACCATCGACCATGTGGACTTCTTCCCTGAGTTGTAGTTATCGCTATTGAGTTGAATATCTGGATGCTCAAACTCAAGTTTAAGCGATCTCGATCTGTTGTTAGTATCGCTTTTATGAGTGATAACTGGGACCACTGGCTGGGACTCGTGTCATAAGTCTAACTGCCACCATTGATACGGAAACAAGGCGGATCCTATTTTCATATTGTGGGGGAAAATTACTGTAACAACGCAAAGCAACCAGCCGTAACGACCTTATAGACTCTATAAACAAGTTGTTTGTATATTTTGTTATAGAACTTTCTTTAGTACTATATTTTATCACTTTAATTTAACGGCCCAAGCTAGATAAGCTTTTCTTTTCTTGGGTCGCGTAGAGTACAAGTATTTTGATGGGCTTTTAATTTTGTATTGTTAACTTGTATTCTGCAAATAAATTGAATTGAATTGAAATGTAATTCAATTCAATAGCCATATTACGAACAGCTTGTGTATCGAGTCTAACGAAAGTCCTTGGGATAGATCTAATATTGAATTAGAAAAAGCATAATGCATGTCTGATAAAGAAAGCTTATAAATCTTTTTGTTTCAGATGCCCGTAATACATTCACAACAATGCCATTCGAACATTACTGGATTTCAAATTCAATATTCCCCTGCTATGGATCTTGAGACTTATAACATCATAAGGATAGATTCTCTTGTAAATAATTTTACTATAACCGGATTAAAACCGTGGATAAAATACCGAATCACGTTGAGTGCAAATAGCCGAACACACAGAGGCATGTCGTCTTACGTTGAAGTTGACATAAATGGAAAAGGTACGTGAATTTTCTTTGATAACTATGTTACGTGATATCTTTATAGTTATCACTGTCTTTTGGCCTACTTAATCGTTTTCGAAAATTAGACAAACGCTAGTGAATCTACACGCCCTACTGTGGTGGATACGCGCTACTGTAGTTACTGTGGCGGTATTGTTTGCGTACTGTTGTTGATAAGCACTACTGTGGTGGATGCATAATAATCCACCATATCAAGCATAACAGCCCACCACCGTACTGCATAGTGTGTATCCATCACAGTATGCAAAAATACCGTAGTGCGCCAGAAGTACCACAACAGTAGTGCGTATCTACTACACCCGTGCGTGTAGATTCGCTAGTGTGATTCGACATAAAGCCTTTGGCTGTAGGCCTGGTCTAAGTTACAAAAATTCAAAGAATTCCAATCATAGACTCTACTTAGGACTTAGCATTGGAGATCAAGACTAAGTGTAAGGTGAGTGGTCTGCTGGGGAAAGATAAAGTTACACCGACCAATCTTGGCCAATCTTCTCCTTACTGCCAGCTAAAACTCGATAATTTTGTGACGCATAGTTCCGCCAACTTGTTTAATAAAGGGCCCATTATTGTGTGGAGTGGCATGCTCGGGTATGTTGACTTACGATACGATAGATAACTAAATAGTTGTAACTGGTAGCTAACTTATGTGGACCTGTCAACAACTAGTCAGAACTTGTAGGATACATTTGATCACAGTCGCAAGAGCGCTCATTTCGACTGTCATTCACGCGGACCATAGTTGTCGTCTAATTGCAGAAGACGAACCTGCTCAACTTTCTGGAAATATGCATTGACTAGTTGCCATCATAAGGGAACTAATTGTCATAGGAGGACACCAGCTGTCTTGCTGGAGAAATGGATTGGGGCAATGGATTTCGTAAATCTTGGCGGCACATCCCTGTCCGTCCAAATGTCACGGATCGCTCTCCCCCCCCCCCGCCTATCCCTGTGGTAGTACCACTACTAGCGCTACTTCTATTAAGAACGGAAGACTCCCATAGCTTTTGCAGCTTTTCGGCTTAATGACATTTTGATTTGTTTCTAGCTCCTGATCAACCTGTGACCATTACTAACCTCCTGTCAGACACTTCAACATCTTTTATCATTAAATGGAAGGTAAATTATGTCTTTTAATGAAGTTTGAATTTGCTTTATAATAGGGTTGTTCTCATAAGTTAGTTTTTTACAAATCTCATCTTACATCCAAGCAGTCTTAACCACCCTTGAGTATTAATTTATGTGATATTTGTATGGAGTTGTTTCAATATGTTATCAGTATCACATGGATGATATATTGCACCAATCACTACAATATTTCACAGAAGTATTTTCATTTTAATACAGTATTATAGTATCATTAATTGCAATATTTAATATCCGTATTTTCAATATCGTTTGTGATATTACATTATCAATTATATTATTGCATTGTTTTACGGAACGATAAATTCAATATTATGTGATCGATCTTTGCACTATCTTACTGTGGCTCATCGGTTTTAATATTTTATCCATTTGACACCATACCACCAGTGGAATACCGTATTTAGATCCAGTTTAAAACTTGTTTGATATTTTATCATGAGTCATTACAGTATTTGACCTTCAATAACATAGCAATCAGTATTACCTCATCTGTGATCGCTATATCTGCTTGCTTCAATATATATTATATTCACGTCAGTTTTTCCGTACGCTATCGTTTGAATATTGCTTATTCAGTGATAATGATATTCGACATAATTTTGATATTTGTTTTCAGAATCCCCCAAATGAAACGGTCAATGGGGAGATAAAAGGCTATGCAATTTTCTACCGGATGAAACCTTCGAATTCCTGGAACAGTTCATATCCATCTACTTTGATGACAAATGCTAAGATATCTGACGTATCCCCCGGATCTACTTATCAAGTATATGTTGTAATGTTCAATAATTTATACAAAATTTCATCAGAAATCAAGGAAGTTTATGTTTATAGAAGAGGTACGTAAACTTGTGAAATCATCAGCTAACACCCAGTTTTAAAAATGATATTTGATTTATACAAGCAACAC
Source organism: Chrysaora quinquecirrha (assembly GCA_014526335.1). Classification (NCBI taxonomy): domain Eukaryota; kingdom Metazoa; phylum Cnidaria; class Scyphozoa; order Semaeostomeae; family Pelagiidae; genus Chrysaora; species Chrysaora quinquecirrha. Next base: position 1,823,888 of record JACTAT010000001.1, read on the forward strand.
CATGTTCATAAGCTCGTAATTTGTTAACACCCTGGCCCAACGACCAATTGTCGATTGTCAAACATTTGAAAAAATTTGTTAGTCAAACGAAATGTTAGGCCGTTTGGCCACGTTCTTAAAACATTGTTTGTTAAACGTGTTTTGCTTCTGGAAAGCAGGAAATGTATTACCCAGCAAATTTTGCTTTTTTTATATGTTTTGGGGACATAGCCAAAGGGTCAAACATTGTTTGGAAAGCAAATCCCAAATTTTTGTGACCCAATAGTGACACCTATTGATCCCAATGCAAAATCTTTCATGAGTTCAATGTCACGTTGCAATCTTAAAAAATAGTAAAAGGTTTCAACTCTCAACCTTTCGTCACACGTTGTATCTAATCCACATAACCCAGTCAAACTTGAGAAGTCATTTTTGCTAAACCTAAAGCTGCCCCTTACAGTCTTTTAAGCATTCCTTATTAATTCAGGCTTTTCCTTTGCTCGAAACCTTGTTTTAAGTCTAATCGTCTATTGTATGCTTAAGAGTTTTTACTCTGTTTTCTTTACCCCAATGGTGATTTTGTTTCTCGGACCGTGACCCGAGATATTTTTGAAACCCCACGTCGTGTGAACGCAGATTTAGTCCGACATGGATAACAAGTTTGCTTCTTCAAAAATGCCCATATACGTGTGGACAAAGAATCATAGGATCTTAATAAGTGAAAGAGGGCTCTTCTTATATTTACTGGTTTTATCTGCAGTATGTTAGGTATCGTGTTAGCACTTCATTAATGGATTTTCTCTTTGACTTTTTATCGTCTTTTTCAGACCCAGTATTTTCATCAGATTTGACAGAGAACGTTGATTTGAAACCAAATATCCGACAGCTAACTGTTCAGTGGAAGGTAATTTGTGCATTAATGTACTCTATGCTTTTAGATATTGTGAGGTATTGATATGATCAGGACAGGACATAATCTATGTTTGTCAAAATGCACCTTTATCAAAACAGCATTTCTACTTGCCTTATATTTGAGAGTTTTTAATAGAGAGTGGTAAAGCTTTGAATTCAAGTATTAGGTGGTGGATAAAGGGGAAGCTTAGAGAGAAGCTTATTAAAAGAGGCTTATTAGAGGGAACTTACTGGATAATTGCATGATTTGGGGGGGGGGTAAATAAGGGGAAATGTTAGAACGTTTATCGTTCCCAGTTGTCAATCAATTCGGAAAGTAGGCATTGGATGTTCTTTCATATATACGCAAAAACGACATAAAGTTTATAGAAAGTAGCCACTGAACTAGCCAAGGCCTACTCAGTCGACTTTATACTTTGCCCTTGGTCTGGATGCATATCGCATATGTAGCAGGGAGCAGGCAGGAGGCATCCACACACGTCGCTGATATAAAAACTGACCAAGTATCCATTTATAAACCTGGGTAAAGAGAGGCACATTTGTGTTAACAATTTGCCCTCTTGTTTATTTCTCTACAATCACAAATGGAAAGCCCGTGGCTCGAACACAGAAAGTTTTGATTGTGAGCCCTAAACGCTATCAACTGCAACAGATATAACATGAAGATTGCATAGGTAGAGGTAGAGTTCTGGAGAGGCTTTTTCCTCGTAGGATGCTAAGAAGATAAAACAGTATGGCCTATCGCTATTTATCTTTTAACCTATTTTTTCAGATCCCAGATTCGATAAATGCAACAAATTCTGATATTGCTGTTATCGAGGTCAGAAAATTAGGCGAAAAAACTTGGTTGAAGAAAAACATCACAAATCTAGAATCAACAACAACAGCAACATTTGAAGGTTTACAAGAATGGAGGGTTTATGAAGCCAGAGTTACAATCGTGACAAATCGTGGAATTTATTTCACTAATAGTTCTACTGTATTGGTCCTGGGTACTGGTAAGCTTGAATTCTGTGTCAATAAAATTAGTTGATGATCACTTACGAAATCCTGTTTGGCTCCCTAATTTAAGAAATAATGCGCTATAACTTAAAAGAACTTGATTCTGCTCCGTATTTTCAACCTGCACCTTGAGCTGCTTCGTTTTCACACACCGGAGGTAGCACAACCAGTGGACAATGTCGAGAGTAGACCGGCTCTTAAAGGCCCCTGAGCTCTAAACAAGCACCACGTTTTGTCTAAACAAGCAACCATGCAGAAGAAGACGATGACGGTGCAGTAAAAATACAGCAAAAGCCCGCCAATCATAAACCGCTCATTATATCAACCAAATCATAAAGGTGGTGTGGCCGAGTGGTTAAGGCGCTCGTCTCGCGATCGTATGGGCGTGGGTTAGAATCTCGTCGGGACCACTTTCCACAAGCCTACAGTCAACTCAGCTGTCCATCCTTTAGAGGTCGGTAAATGAGTACCCAGGGTATTGTTCTAGAATAACAGTCAGGGGGTACAAGCTGCAGGTCCACATCAGCTGCCTCAAACCCCGATCTGCGTTAACAAATTTTGCTTCCTTGCTTGCTTTGTTAACGTAGGCCAAAGGTTATGGCAGCTATACACTGATATGGACCGGCAGCGTGTGCCCCAATGGTGATTTTCTAGAATGAATAACCCGGGATAGGCTTGTGGAAAGTTGCTCCGACGACATTCGAACCAACGACCTTCTAACCGTGAGCCGAATTTCTTGACTACTCGGCCACCCCACCTCCTAATCCTTTTTTTCCTGGAACAGTTTGTATTTTCAGCAATGTTTTATTTCTGGGATCCTTTTAGATGAAAAGAGTGTGGTGAAAATAACCGAATTGAAATCAACGAAGGAAGGCGAAGTTGAGATATCGATTAAGGTTGGTTTTTACCACTCGTTGTTACTGTAAATTTTGTTTTAAACCTTAGAGTTGTTCTTAATGTTGTGAAACAGAAAATTTGCTGATAAGTTGAGAAGTGCCTTCAGGAATTCTAGCCATTTTTCATGTGAATTTCAGAGATAAAGATAACTAAAAAATGTGCCTGAAAAACGACAAAATAGTTTGTAGCCTGTTTTATGCCCACACTAACCCCCCCCCCCCCGAAAGGTTTTACGGCTGTTGGGCTCCGCAGCTTTTTTGCTTCACGCTCCGGACTCCTGTCTTTATTGTTTTTGGTTAAGGGTTCCACTCCAATTCCTCGAGTTCTTGCATTCTATGGTTCCTAGTAAACTTCGTCAATGGAGACGTTGCGTTGCCAAGGCCAACATATCAAAATGGATGGCTAAATAGCTCAATCTAACTTCTCCTGGACTGTACATGCGTTGACATGCGGTTGATTTTATTTCAATGCACGGGTCTGATCTACACACTCATTTTTTAATAAACAATCGATTTTTGCACTTTGACCGAAACATTGTTTAGCTACTTAGGCCCTGGCCAAACTTAGCATTGTTGCTCCGACATTTCAAATTTGCTTTACAACAAATGTTTGACTGTTTGGCCACATCTAAAAACATTGCTGTCCAACACCGATGTTATTGCTAATGCACAAGCACGAACGCCTTGTTGCTTAGGAATGGTAGGTGGTGAAATGTTGCAAGTTGTTTCAGCTTGTCAAAACAAAAGAAATGTTTTACAAGCAATGTTGGGAAAGCAAAATTTGTAGCATGATGTTTTGAAACAGTTCAAAAACCTTTTTCTTGGCGCACGAAAAAATGTTGGACGAAAATTGTTTCTGGACTTGGCTAAACGGTCAAACATTTTGCTTCACAAGAAAATCTCAAGTGTTGGACCAACAATGTTTGGTCGTTTGGCCGGGGCATTGTAGATCAACGCCCCAAAAAAATTTTTCGTTATTGTTTACCTGGGTAAGCTGACATGGGGCAAATTGTTTATTTTCAAAGTATTTTGATGTAAGTGAAGCATTCCTTAGGCGAGATTTTTGCAGTCTATAAGCATTTTAAGATAGTGACTCACTTTAGGCACTTTAAGGTATTTTTGTTTAGTTTATGACCATTTTTTTGGCCCAGAGAAATTGGTTAGTAATTGTTTAAAATATTGGCAATTTTGGGGGCGATTGTTTAAATTTGGTATTAAAGCTGATTGGTGATTAAAGCCGCCTAAAGCTGATCGGTGTTTAAAACACAATACCAATTCAGCTTTTCTTTCTGATTGGTGCATGTCGAGCATCAGGGTATATATTCTGCCTTAGTCTTTTGTTTCGGTCTGTTTCTGACGTTCATACTCTGAGGAGTGTCAGACAAAAAAAGCTTTAAGTATATGCCCGAAAATTTTTCCGCTGTTTATCGCAATTTTAGATTTGGTATTGTTTATTGTGTGTATTCTTATTCTAGATGCCAAAGCAGTATGTTACAAGTAAAATTCTGGTACAAGCAAGATTACGATGGCTGTTGGATGGTTCTACCAAACTTCAAAGCAAAAACGTTTTAGCAAACTCAAGACTATCAGTGCATTCAGTTAGTGGACTACTTCCATGGAAAGATTACAGCTTTGAAGTTGGTATAGCTCTGCGGCTCTCACGCTTTAAATCTCATGTGTTCACTTCGAAAGTTTCTAGCATCATGGTCGTCGGTAACTGTAAGTGAAATTTGTTGTTACTTGTCTTTAGACCTTTGTCAAACGATCAGATCGATCAACAAACATCTGACATTTGCTTACCAAGCATTGATTGAAAGTTTGTCTACGACGTCATAAAAGTTCAAAAACAATTTTTGCTAGGGGTAAGCAAAAAGTTCTACAAAAAGAGCAAAAATAAAAAATGGGCAATGTTTCCGACTTGAACAAAAGATAAAACATTGTAAATGGAAAACGAATTTAGAATTTTTTATTCTTTTCTATTCTATACTAAGTTTTAACAATAGTGATGTGACACTTATTTACACTAACATGCAGCAACTCCAGAGATTGCATTAGATCATTATTTGTTGCAAAAGGAGCAAGCACATTTATTACTAAGAAACCACGTTTTTAGCAAGTTTTCTAACTACCTTGGGTTTTGGGCTGATGTTATGTCATCTGTAACGGCGTTCCAGATTTTTGGTCCTTGGAAACTTAGTGATTTGATGCCATAGCTTGTAGTTCTGACTTTCGGAATTTCAAGGATATTTCTTCAAAGATGTTTGAGAACCGATGTTTGACCGCTTAAGTGCAAGAATTCACTCATAAAGTTTCTCTGAAAAGTAAAAGATCGTTTTTGCATCATACATATAACGCGTAATTCCCGGTTATTAACGGCATAGTCAGAAGAAAGAAACGGTTACACTGTCATTGACGGGAGGAGAAATCAATATGGAATCTCATGTCACACCCAAGACACGCTTTTTGTGTTCGAAGAATTTCGAACACATTGGTGTTGGGTGGCGTGTCACTAACTAACTAACTAACTAACTCACTGACTAACCAACGCTTGAACAATGGAAAACGTGTAACAATAGTATTAGCATCTCAAGAATGCCATTAGGGCCATTGTCTCGGCCATTTATGCGCAATTTGCGGTTAGTTCTTCACAATCACGGCCAGCAAGCCCTTTGTCGATTTAAGGTCATGTGACAATTTTTCTCTTCGCACAAGCTTGATTGCATCTGACTCATGGCTGTTTACCATTTGAAACTGGCAAATTGCCACCTTGGATTGGTAAATGACATTTCACGCATTCTCAACATTAATCAAAGAGTCTTGGCAAAGAGCGGCAATTTCAAACCAGTTTTCAAAACAAATCTTCATTATTATCACTATCATTGATGGTGTGGCTGCGGCAAGATCTAAAGGAACTCACCACCACCACAATCACCCCTACAACCATCACCACCACCACCCGTATCACCACCACCACAACCACCCCTAAAACCATCACCACCACCACCCTTATCACCACCACCAGCCCCTAAAACCACCACCACAGCCACCCTACAACTATCACCACGATCACCTCTATCAAAACCACCACGCCCCTTATCACCACCACCACAACCACCCCTACAACCATCACCTCGACCACCCCTATCACCACCACCACAACCCCCCTACAATCATCACCACGATCATCCCTATCACAACCATCACAAGCACCCCTACCTTCAGCACCACAACCACCTCTACCGCCACCACTACATCCATACTACCACCACAATCACCCCTACCAACAAGCATCATAATCATCGTGGTCATCAACATCATCATCATAACCACCACCATTATCATGATGATCATTATCGTCATTGTTGTGCATACCGATTAACATCTTTCATCATTTGACCGAAATAGCTATATTCAACCAGAGTCGTTCTTCGAACACGCCCATAGGGCCCCTATGTTTTCATAGTTCAATTAGGATGGTTGGCAGCTAGGCGTATTTTTCATTTGAAGGAACATTCAAGACTTTTCTGGACTCTGATTCACAGCTATGTTTAAAAGCTTTTTTCGTCTGACATTCCTCAGAGTATAAACGTCAAAAACATACCGAAATAATAGACTAAGGCGGAATCTATACCAAGATGCGACTCGAAATGCACCAATCAGAAAGAAAAGCTGAATTGGCATTGTGTTTTAAACACCAATCAGCTTTTGGCGGGAAGAACAATGAAAATTAATTGAAAAGTCAAAGTGAGAAAACAAACTCTTTCTGTCTACCCAGAACCAGCTTTTTGGTTTTGATGGGGACAGATTCCAATACTCCTAAGTGTAACAAAGATCTTGCTTTGCCAATGATTCTGAAACAATCCTCGCTGTAATTTTCCGCACTCTCTTGGTGATCTAAAAAATGTTGTCCTATGGCAGAATCATGTTTAAGGGTGGGTTGTTGCCTAGAGTTGCTGGGCGGTTGCTCCCTTTGCCGAAAGTTATGGTTACAAATTTTGGCAGGAACATGCTGTTTTTACCCTGTCTCCTAGTCTCTGGGAAGTACGGCCTACGTACCTGGCATCACACCAGCACGAAAATTCATTAATAACCAAACTTTTCTGTTTGGTAGGCACGCAATCCTTTTGAATGGATGGCAGAATTTTCCGAGTGATGTTTCTGCTCCTTCTTACAATTTTGGAGTTTTGTACTATTGAAAAACTTATGTGTGTTTTGCTCTAACTTTTCTTTTTCTGTTTGCAGCTGTTGGCAAGCCTCCTGAGTCGGTATCTGCAGTGGCAATGGGTCCTGATGCCATCTCAGTTTCATGGCAAGAAGTACCTTCTAAATACGTAAACGGGTATCTGATTGGTTACAGTGTATTTCTTTCAATGGAAAATGCAACGTCTCCTATCCTTAGACTTGTCAGTAACTCCACACTGTCTGTAATGTTTCGAGATTTGCTTGCTGAAACAATGTACTCTATTCAAGTTGCTGGAAAGAATGTCTATGGATATGGTCCACTGAGTGATGTGGTGATGGTGAAAACAGCTAAAGGTAAGATGTTGTTGTTTATTTCTAATTTAGTTGACATTGCATGATTTAATATGATGATTAATTTTTGATGACAAGTTTTTTTTACGTTTTTGTTTGAATTTTGTTAATGTTTGTGTTGTTTTTTTATATGTTGACATTTATTGTTTATGTCTATTCATTTGTTTTTGTGTATATTTATGTTGTTGTTTACGTTTTTATTTGTTTCCATTTTTAGGTTTGTGTTTATATTTGTTTTTGTTTAGGTTTGTGTTTGGTTATGATTATGTTTTGTTTATGTTTTTGTTTATGTTTATGTTTATGTTTATGTTTATGTTTGTGTTTTTGTGTTTGTTTATGTTTATGTTTGTTTTCATGTTAATGTTAATCTTGTGTTTATAATTTTATTAATGTTCATGTTTTTTGTTTATGTTTATGTTTATGTTTATGTTTATGTTTATATTTATGTTTATTTTTATGTTAATGTTGTGTTTATAATTTTATTAATGTTAATGTTTTATGTTAATGTTTTTATGTTTATGTTTATGTTTATGTTTATGTTTATGTTTATGTTTATGTTTATGTTTATGTTTATGTTTATGTTTATGTTAATGTTAATGTTAATATCAATATTGTGTTTTTAATTTTATCAATGTTAATGTTTTATGTTTATGTTTATGTTTATGTTTATATTTATGTTTATTTTTACGTTAATGCTGTGTTTATAGTTTTATTAATGTTAATGTTTTATGTTAATGTTTTTATGTTTATGTTTATGTTTATGTTTATGTTTATGTTTATATTTATGTTTATTTTTATGTTAATGTTGTGTTTATAATTTTATTAATGTTAATGTTTTATGTTAATGTTTTTATGTTTATGTTTATGTTTATGTTTATGTTTATGTTTATGTTTATGTTTATGTTAATGTTAATGTTAATGTTAATATCAATATTGTGTTTTTAATTTTATCAATGTTAATGTTTTATGTTTATGTTTATGTTTATGTTTATGTTTATATTTATGTTTATTTTTACGTTAATGTTGTGTTTATAGTTTTATTAATGTTAATGTTTTATGTTAATGTTTTTTGCTTATGTTTATGTTTATGTTTATGTTAACGTTAATGTTAATGTTAATGTTAATGTTAATATTAATATTGTGTTTTTAATTTTATCAATGTTAATGTTTTATGTTTATGTTTATGTTTATGCTTATGTCTCTGTTTCTGTTTCCGTTTCTTTTTGTGTTTGTGTTTGTTTATGTTTATGTTTGTTTTCATGTTAATGTTAATCTTGTGTTAATGATTTTATTAATGTTCATGTTTTTGGTTTATGTTTATGTTAATGTTTATGTTTATTGTAGAGCCTTTGCCACCAGCACCGATATTGGTAGACGCTCAAGGAGTGTCTTCAACGGCTATTCTCGTCATTTGGAAATCAGTGGGTGAAAAATCGCAACAAATGCAGAATTTCACTATTGTGGTCGAACTGAAAGGCACAAAGTATTTCAAAAATTACTACAGTATCGGAACAGAAGAAGATAAAAAGACAGAAAGACGATATAGCTTTGCGTTCAAAGATCTAAAACCATCAACTACTTATGAGATTTGTGTATTTTCAACAAAGACTAAGAAGAATAAACTCTTTTCAAGCTTGCTTTCGAATTGTATCAATGCTACTACAAAACCTGGTATGTATGTTTTTTATATTCTTCATTTAATACTTTCTAAGCAATAATAGCTGGGATTGAATTTGTATGAATATCAGTGGTAAGTTCTGGAGGAAAATTTAGAGATTTATTACTCCATGACAGATTTTGAACCTGCGACTGTTGGCTTCTTAGAAAAGCGAAGCCAAATAAGAATTTTGCGGCAGTAGTGCTAGGCTACTTGTCAAGAGCAAATGTTTGATACGAATATCCACAAAAATTGTGCCGGTACGTTTAGCCAACCCTTTCATTAATTGCAGCCAACTCGCAAAGAGAAGTTGGGCGGAATATTTGGTGTATTGTTGGTTGCGTTTGGCCAGTTAATTCTTCGCAGCAGCACTGTGCGATCCCTTTCAACCATTTAGTCATCATCATCATCATCATCATCAGCATCATCATTATCATCATCATCATCATCATCATCATCATCAGCATCATCATCAGCATTATTATCATCATGATAATGATGATGATCATCATCATCTTCATCACCATCGTCATACTTTTCATCATTGTTTTCATCAGCATAATCATCATTACCATTTTCATCATCATCATCATCATCATCATCATCATCATCATCATCATCATTATCATCATTATCATCATCATCATCATCAGCATTATTATCATCATCATCATCATTATCATGATCATGATTATGATCATCATCATCTTCATCATCATCGTCATACTTTTCATCATTGTTTTCATCAGCATATTTATCATACCATTTTCATCATTATCATCATCATTATCATCATCATCATCATCATCATCATCATCAACATAATCATCAACATCATCGTTATCATCATCATCATCATCATCATCATTATCATCATCATCAACATCATCGTTATCATCATCATCATCATCATCATTATCATCATCATCTTAATCATAGTCATAATCATCACTATATATTGTCGTTCGGACTTTGCGATAGCGTTGCTATGTTTATTATGTTTGAAATACTAAATCTAGATTTATTTTTGTATTTTTAGTCCCAAAGCCTCCTACTCCACAATTAATGAGTGTTGAGCCCGTCTCCTCTCATGGGATCAAAGTAACGTGGGTTTCACGTGTTGACCAGATGCAGAAGGTTGAAAACTTTACTGTTGTTGCTGTTGATAAAGATGGAAACGAAGCTAAAAGTTATTATTACAACATGAAATCAGAAGGAGACAAAAGAACTGAGAAAACGTACGAATTGACAATAAAGAAACTTGAGCCATATTCTGTGTATAAGATTTATGTCTTTGCTTGTAAAATATATGACGGAAAACTCATCAAGAGCGAATATTCAAATCAACTTGAGGCAGAAACAAAAGAGGCTGGTAAGCAGGAATTGTTGTTACGTTTATCTAATAGACTTTGTTCCATAAGTTACCGTTTAGAAGCGGAAGCTCACATGAACCAATCAAATTTAGATTCGACAAATACTGCATTGCGATTGGTGTCCACAAAAATTTGGTTTTTTTTAACTTATTACCTGAGTCGTAAGCTTCCACTGCTCCACAGCCCCGACACCCCGTTACAACTAGTTTGAAGAATCTCACTTTGGTGTTAGTCTCGATTTCATGAACGATAACTGAGACACTGGGACTCAGGTGATTGGTCTAGCTTTCTGTTATCAAATTGATAGTCAAGCCGTCTATATTAGCCTATCTAATTTTTCGTGTTAAAGATTGTTGCTGTTGCTAAAGGCTGCCCATGCTGTTTGCGAAGATTTGGACCTATGTAATGAGTCTATTTGTCAATTTGGCTCGTTTTTTCCCCCTTCTTCTTCTCCTCCACAGAAATGCTGCATCGCTAATACACATTCTTTTGGACGTCTAGATTCCGTCTTTCAGAACGTTTTTTTATCTTTCAAAGCTCAGAATTCTGACACTTTTCTAGCCTTTAATTGCAGTGTGTAAGTTTTTTTATTAAAACTATACAGCCCAAGGCTCTATTCCGGTTTTATTTGAGCTGGTTGATCTATTTATTCATATTTTTCACGAATAGCAAACACTGGGATATATTGTGCCACGAGTTCCATACCACAATTATGGGATTTGAACCATAGACAGCACGAGCTAGAGTCCAATGAAATCTTCAAATAATTCATTACTCAACTCAACTCTCCAAATCATGCAACCAAAGGTTCATTATACAGTAGTGATTCGATTATCCGACCCCTTAGTTTGTCCGGACTTCGATTATCCGGTCCGTCAAAAATGTTTAACCACGAAAGCATTATTCAACAAATATTCTATTTTTCTCTGCGCAAACCATTCGACGATCAAAATATCACGCAGAAATAATCACAAAATCACTCAAATACTCTAGCATGCGGAGAATTTTTTGTTTGAAAAAGAATCTTAAAAAGCTACTCTTGTAAGTTTGTAACTGGTAGTCTCAGAGCTGAAACCATACACCAAGTATTGGATTTCTCTCGAAGCATTTACGAATTTGCCTAGCAAAGCTGCACAGCTTAGCTTTGTAACACCAGAGGGCTGTAAGTAACTTGAATGTACCTGATCATTTACCTAAGTCAGAAGAGGCCCGAAACACCTAGAAATATTTGTTAATTGTTGTTTTTTCTGCTACTTTTTATCGTTTTTAACCTTTTATATACATACCGTAAATCCTTGAATAAGCCCCCACCTCGAATAAGCCCTCCCCCTAAGAACCCCCCTTGCAAATAAGCCCCCATGGGGAATTATTCGAAGGATTTATGAATTTCTTTTTGTCTATAATGCATGTTTCAACTAATTAAAACACTGAACAAGTTAGTCCTGACAGGCTTTAATCAATTCAACCAATAATCAGCCATTAGCTGTTGACAAACAGCTGATTTTGACAAAAGAGTATGTACAGATTTTTCTTTCTGCTATTCTTTGACAACACATTGGAACCACTGAACTTTAAATTATCTTTCCCTTCGAAAAAGCCCTCTCCTCGAATAAACCCCCGCCGTAAAATTGATTTTTGCAAATAAGCCCCCGGGAGCTTATTCGAGGATCTACGTTATGTGAATTCGAGAGTTTTTGAATGTAATTGCAAGTTAATTCAAAAGAGGACCGGTTGCCCTCACTGTCTCTATTGACTATAAAAGCAAGAATAATCACTTCCCTTCCCCCTTGCTTTAGGTGTCCTTGGGTCAGCCCATCTCCTACAAATTCAAAAGTTTCCCGTCACATTCGCTATTTAATTAGCCGTTTTGGTGTCTCTTTTTCTCCGGCTAGAAGATAGCTTATAATCATCTTTCTAACTCTTTCTTGCTGAATGAGTGCGAGGGGTAAATTTCTCTAGATGTCCTTTTTACAAGAAATTTTTCTTCTTCAATATCCTCTGAGAACCCTTTTGTTTGGTGAAAAATTCAGAATTTTTGGAATAGTGAGCTAACCCCCAATTGACTACTTAGCAGAAAAGCATTAAGTACTATTTTCAAAACCTTTTCCTTAGCCGAGTACCGCTTTGGATGCAGGGCCCTTTGACTCTGGCACACACTTATTAGCCTTTTCCCCATATGTTTCTGATACTTTATGACCATAAACTTTTTAATTTTCTCATCTTTGCACATTCAGTTCCAAGTGCTCCACGTGACGTTAAAGCCTTCCGAAATGGTACAAATATTCTGGTTACTTGGAAGAATCCTGAAGAAGAAAATGGAGAAATTCTTCAATATAAGGTTGAGATTGTTTATTTTCTTTTGCTTTTGTCATTATTAATTAACATTCAGCAATATTTCTCCTGCTCTAATGCAGAAATTGTAATGATAGCTATACCTTCTGTTGCAACCAATGATTAATTCAAACTTTACAAGCTCTGAATCTATCATCGAAAAATAACACCTGTAGTTTTTTGACATTTTTTATATCGAAAATTAGAACCGTTACTAGTCTTATTTTCAGAGAATAAAGCGTATTTGTGACTCTGTAATATTGGTGTTCAAGTTGTATTATACGATCAATCAGTCGACTAATCGCATAGTCAGTTAGTCAGATGACCAACCAATCAAACAGCCAAGCTTTATCAGCATCAGAAATATATTTTAGCAATAAAAGTAAGAAAGAATTAATATTAACCTCTCAGAAGGGTTGATGCCTTGATGGTAACTTTTCCTTCCTAAGTTAATTTTTCCTGCACGTTTACCAGTTGGTGGCTAGCGTAAGCTCCTGCCAAACGGCCAAGCAATGTTTGTCAAACATTTGAAATTTGCTTATCAAGAAATGTTTGAATGTTTGAACGAATTCTGTTTATTTATGCTTGTCAAGCAATTCATTATGGCGTGTAAACGTTTAAAGACTGCATGATGAGCGAATTTCAATTGTTTGACTAAAATGTTTGATCGTTTGGCTAGAGACTAAAAGAATTTTAAAGAAAAGAGTCACATAGTCACTCCTGGAAATGAACGGAACTGTGCAGAGAGTGTTTGGCATCGTGTTAAAATTCAGTGCATTCCTAAATCTAAATCTCAGGTCAGATTCATGTTGGTGGGTTTGAATTTGGAATGAATGTTAGTATGAATTCGTGGCGTCTGCTTTTCGTCTAATTACGTTTTCTTGGTATTATAGATTCAGTGTGAGATTCGAAAAAGTGGTAGTAAAAAGTCGACGAGTAAGCTGTATCATGCACTTGCAAATGATCGTCAATTAACAATAAAAGATTTTGAACCTGGAACTGAATATGTATTCAAAGTGTCTGCCAAAACTCCAAAGGGCCTAGCCCAGATAGTGAACCAGCAAAAGTATACATAGGTATGAAAACATTATTTTCGTTTTTTCTATTCTTGTTTATTTGTGGTGGCATCATTTGGCCAGTTGTAAGCTTCGATAACAGAAACTTTTTTGGTATGAGGATGATTGGTTTTGCAAAGTGAATTACAATGGTACCTTCAGGTAAACGTGACGGTCACACGGTCATTGACTGCAAGGAGATCAATAAGAAAAAAACATACATAATCTTATGCCACACTCTAGACATGCCTGCTTTTCATAAGTGAGAAGGGTTTACAGTTAGGCATACTCTTCTCTTCAGGAAGGTTCAACACTTTTCTGGACAAAATGGTATCTTCCTAAGGAACCCTTCGCCTAAATAGATGGATACTGTAACTCAACATTCGGTTTCTTATAAGAGATCGGCCTTGAAAAAGAGGTAGCCTAGATATTTCAAGAGTAATTCGCTGAACGAGGGACATCTCACTCCTTGAAGAGGCGTACGAGATTCCCGTTGAAACAAACGGATTTTAAAGAGATTTCTATGAAAACAAAAGAAATCCCAGCAAATGTCGTATGGGATTCCATGGAGTGAATTGCCCCTCGTCGCTGAATATGATTGCAATCTGCTTTGTGCATGCAATTGCTTTTCACTTACTGATAACTTTAAGAACCTTAGGATTTAGCCAGTTGATTTGAGACTGATGCTATTTTGTACTTGCTTGGATTTGATTTATTTTCGTTACCAAACTTATCATCAACCATTTCCTAGTCTGGCCAAAGGTGCACCCATGGGCTGACATCCTTTTTTCATTTTCCTCTATCCTCTATTCTCCTGCTCAGCTCGTTAAGCCCAGTTCCTCTTTGGTTTTCCACTTCTACTAGTTCCGTCGAAACTTTCCTGAATCAACACTCAAATTTATAACACATGCCGAATGTCTGCTTCTAGAGCCGAAGAAAATTCCCAAGCCAAAGGCACCTCCGGAGCCATTCGTCTTAACAGACAAGCTCGGTTCTACGACAATGGTGATTAAACTGAAACCTTTGACAGATGAAAACCTGATCTTGAGGTAATACTGATAACCGCCGATAATCTTTAATCCGAGAATCTCCTTTTTAGCAGATTGAGATTTGTTTTGCAAGCAATGTTGGATCGTTAGACCATGTTGAAAAGCATTGCTTGACATGCAGAACTGCTTGATGATCAAACATTGTTGGTCAAACATTTTAGTCTGGCTTTACAAGCGATATCAGATCGTTTGGTCACGTCGAAAAACATTGCTTGACAACCGAATTGCTTGACGATCAAACATTGTTGGTGAAACATTTAAGATTTGCTTTACAAACAATGCTGGATCGTTTCACCACGTCGCAAAAACGTTGCTTGACATGCAGAATTGTTTGACGATCAAACATTGTTGGTCAAACTTTTGAGATTCGCTCTTAAAGCAATATTGGGTCGTTTGGCTACGTTGCAAAAACTGCTTGGTATGCAAAATTGCTTTGACGAGCAATGTTTGCGACGATGCAAAACATTAAAACATCTTTCTATAAGCAAGAAAATTTCAGTTTTTTCGCCAAAAATGTTTGATCGTTTAACCAATGCCTAAGATGTAC
The DNA here is from genome assembly GCA_014526335.1 of Chrysaora quinquecirrha. Lineage (NCBI taxonomy): Eukaryota > Metazoa > Cnidaria > Scyphozoa > Semaeostomeae > Pelagiidae > Chrysaora > Chrysaora quinquecirrha. The sequence goes on from JACTAT010000001.1 coordinate 1,839,222, forward strand.
TTTATTTTTTCTTGTAGTCTGTACCAGATCATAGTCGAAAAGGTGATACCTTCATCACTTCAGAGGCGTGCTGTCCAGCAATTCCCAGAAAAAATCTCAAATTACAAAAATGCTACAAAAAATGGAGACAAATTCTACATTGCAGCACAATTCACAGCTAAAGAACTTCCCAATGAATTTATTGTCGGTGATGGGAAGACATACAACGGATATTATAATGCTCCGTTAGCACCAGAAACTGTTTATGAAGTTCATGTTCGCGCTGGCACGGAAGACAGTGATGGGGTGAATATAAATTTCTGATTTTTATTCCTGGTATGAGTAATTCCCCCTGAAGGTTTCTGCGCAAGTGTTGTCCTGCAGCAGAATGTAAGTGTTTTCCGCCATAGGACAACCCAAATTGTGCTGCAAATTGTAGCGAGTAGTGTTTTCAAAAACTGCCAATGCAAATTCTTTCATTTAGGGGTTTTGGAATCAGTCCACAGGAAAACCAAAAGGCCGGTTCTGTGTAGACAGAAAGGCTTTGATTCTCACTTGGACTCTTCAAACAATTCTATTTAATTATGTTCAGTGAAACTAAGTCATTGAGTCGGGAGTTAATCGGCGATTTCGTTTCTCTATAACTCAATAGGAGCATCGTCTGCTCTCTTGCCATGCAGTACAGGTTCAAATCCCACTTACTGTGGTATGCCACTCGTGGAAATATCTATCCTAGTAATTCATGACAATATATTATCTATTTTATATTTATTGTTTATTATCTATTGTCTTCTGTTACTCTATTTCTTATTGTAGAAGTTCATCTTTGGAGATGCATCGTCAGTTCGTTCTCCAGCTACAGGTAAAAAGCACTTGACCAGTTGGTAGCCTAATTCATGTATTCAGTCGTTTTGTTTGCATATTCTAAGTTTGATCTATATCCAATTCAAGCTTCTCTCTGCTTTCAGCTCCGAGAAAAAAAGAAACTAAACAAAGCAGAGGCATCATACCATTGCCTATCATAGCAGGCATTGCTGGGGCATTACTTCTTATCATCATCTTGGTTGCCATTATTATTATGTACTTGCGGTAAGTTTATGTCTTTCTGTTTTCAAAGATTTCCTCGCTCTAAATCTAGACTTTTTACACGAGTCTCGTATTCCGCTCATGAAATATAGACCAACAGCAACAACAACTAAAGATGGTAGCGACGATAACCGAGACTCGTGTAAAATCTACTCTAAATCTAACGCTACAAGTATTTCTAAATCAAGTGTTTCAATCTGAACATTGTAAGAGTATCTTAAACCCTGGGTCAAGACTTTGAAGTAAAGTAAAGATTTTTAAAGAGTTTGCATTAATTGCTTAATAGACTTTTGCGCAAACTATACACATCTACTGATATGCAAATGGAATACAGTATTAATCAACTTAACGTTTTTGAGCTTGTAAAGATTTTAGCATCGTTTACTACTTTTGTACTGAAGATATCGAAAGCTGTGAAACCTTTACGTAGTTTTACATAGTTTTATGATTCCGCTGTTTATCGCAATTCTGAAGTTTTTTACAACTCAAAAGTTATTTTTTGTGTATCTTTTAAATAAATCAAATCATAATCAAATGAAATGAAATGATGAATGTTTCTCTTTAGCAGAACTGGTTCCTCAAGAAGGCGAAATGCAAAACAGAGGAAAGAACCGTATGATGTCGAATTGGCACATTTAAGAAACAAAATGGAGCCAGGTATGCTTTTTGTGGTATCTTCTTATTTGATATTTAATATTACTAAGTGTAATGTTTAGACCTGCTTTTCCAATGCCCTACAGGACTTTGTTCTTTGTCACATGCAGTGGTATACCCTTTAAACATAACTGTGTCTTATTTTGAAATATTTGAAAACATTTCTGCGAGATTTTTAAAAATTCTGCACAGTTGATTTTGGTGATTTTTAACCTTAAGTTCGGATTAAGCACCTAAGCTTTTGTGTGGATCGACATTTGATGACCCTTCACTTTGTAATATTTATTTTTTCGCAATCGAAATTTTCTGAATTTATAAGGGATTTGACCGTGACTTTTAAATGAGGGTGTAGAATTTTTATCTCTATGAAATAAAAACCTCAAAATTTTCAATAAACAATGGACGCTACTCAAAGATATAAACGTCAGAAACGGACCGAAACAATTGGAATTTTTACCCAGATGCGGATGGAAATAAAGTTTTGCGCAACTCAAAATAAAAGCCACAAAGATTAAAAGTATGCAAATTGGTCCCTTGACCGTAGTGTAGGTCCTGAATCCGAGTTTCAGGTCAAAAGTGATGCGCGCAGAAGTTTTCAGCAGTTCGTAATTGTGGCCGTTTTGAGAATGTGTATATTCTGACATATTCCAGAATTTTGGAAATAGCAAATATCAAATGTATGAAAAACCTGTATGATTTACACCCACAGGATTGATTTGTTGTAGATTATAGACCACACGCAATGCAGCAGTGCTCAGTTTTTTTTACGTTTTAGAGAGGTTAGTATGGCTCAGTCAGATCACCAATTCTCATTCATGTTTGTTTTACTAAACCTGGGAAAATTTCATTTCTCTGCAGGAGAACAAAGGCCAGTTTCTCTAACTGGAGATTTTCCACTGCATCCAGATCATCCACCTATCGGAGTATCGAATTACAGCAAATACGTTGCCAAATTACATCGCAATGATAATGCTGGTTTCAGAGCAGAATATAATGTAAGTATAATAGTCAATATGTTATTTCAGTTGTTTTTATTAACCTGACAGCTTCCCGGTACGCCGGTACAGAGCACCCGGTACATGATACAGCAGGCTAAAAATCGACCCGGTACGGCACAAACGCAACCTGGTACATGGTACAATTGAAAAATCAAAGCCATAACTTGCGCATGCGTGCAAACTGGTACACCGGTACATCTTCGTGAATACTGAGGAGAAACCTCCCCCGAATACTGAGAAGAAACCTAAGTTTTTAAAAACAGCCTGTTTAGCTTCTTATGTAATGAGGTGTATACCATAGAGATGCCATAATCAGAGTTTATAAGGTTCTTAGAAAAGCGTTGAAAGCAATGACAGGGGAAATAAAGGCTGGTTTAAGGTCTGATAGGCCCCTGCTTCTCTACGTTCTGAATGCAATGTTTTTAGAGTTCATTAAAGAGGCTAACCTAAGCAGAAGCTGCATTTCAACCCCAGTGAGTGATCGGAGCTCCCTTCACTAAGAACCTCTTTGGATATCAGGCTAAAGTTTTTCTTATTTATTCGGTAGAAAATATATAATTTCAGGCCGTAGTTTCTTAATAAATGAAGGTTTTATATGCGGGTTTGTACTGTATTTCTGTAGTTTTTTGTTATTTTGTTGATTTTTGTTCATATTCTTACTTTTTTTCATAATTTCTGTCCCCTACAACTTTCACTAAGCCCATTCTCTTATTTTTTCAGCGATTAGAAATGGGAAAAGAATTCTCCTGGGACGTTGCACCTAACTGAAAATAAGCCTAAAAATCGATTTGCAAATATTGTTGCATGTAAGTGTTTGTATTGTAATACTTTCTCCTATTGAATGTACTAGATACTAGATTGCTAGATTACCAGGCCTAAAATCTAAGTCAACGTGTGCTAGGGCATTGCAAATGGGGTTGGGTTGAGTCTTTGGCTGTCGTTCTGCATCCGGGTCTTCTTCTCAGCATGGAAAATGCTTACACCCTTGTACACCTATCATGTTTAAATGCATGTGCTTTTTGCATATTTAAATGCATAGGTAGAGTAAAATTGGTAGTTAACTTTTTATGATTGCACTCTTCTTCTCTTGTAGATGATCACGCTCGTGTCATTCTGACTAGAATACCAGGAATTCCTGGTTCTGATTACATAAATGCTTCTTATATCGATGTAAGTTTGAAAATTTTCCATATTTTTTTAACTGTTTTATTTTAGCTAGTTTGTTAAGGCCTCTATATAGCAGAATTACTACAATTTGAAATGAATACCACAGTCTCACAAAATAGCATAATTTTCTATCAACTTCTTGCTGTTACATGGGTATATTGTATTGTACATTTATAAGTATATTTATATTTATATAGTACAATGTACAGTACATTTATATTGTATATACATGGTACATTATACTGTAACGTCCTGGCCAACCTGTCAAACAATGTGAAGCATTAAAATTTGCATTTCAAGCAAAAAATGTTCTACCATTTGGCTGCGCCGCCTAATGTTGCTCGTCAAACATCTTTTTGCGAATTCTGCTTGTCGAGAAATGTTTTGTGGCGTGGCTAATCAGCCAAACATTATTTTTGAAGCAAATCTCAGTTGATTGACAAGCAGTGTTGGCAGACTTTGGCCGTATTGTGGATTGCTTATGGTTTTCTTTGAGTGGTAACCGCTAAGGCCTAGGCGAAATGATTAGGCATTGCTGGTGCTGGATTTGCCTGTAAAGAATTGTTTGACCTTTTGGCCAAATTTGCTAAACTATCATTACCACCCCGGATAACGTACGTGCATTAAAGCGGTGGTTGTGCAGTACAGCGGTGGTTGTGCAGTACAGCGGAGGGATATCATCCCACCGCTGTACTGAACATCCACCGCTGTACTGATGGTATCCCTCCGCTGTACTGATGATATCCCTCCGCTGTACCGAATCCCTCCGCTGTACTGATAATATCCCTCCGCTGTACTGTACAACCACCGCTGTACTGCACAACCACCGCTTTACTGCACATACGTTATCTGGGGTGATTATAATTATAAGCTATATCAGCTTTGGTGGGCAAACTGCATTTTATCATTAACTACAGTTTGAGAGCTGACTAACTACCAGAAAATTGACTTGCTTTACCGCGTGCTTTTTCTCACATTTCTCATTTCATTGTTGTTTCTTTGTCATTTTCAGGGATTTCTGAAGCCAAATGCATACGTTGCAACTCAGGGTAAGTGAAAGCTCATCTCAAATAAGAAATTTCCTGGCATACTTAATTGTTCTGCTCTTTTCCAAGAAATTCACCATTCTGCCGGATCTATATTATCTGTAATATCCATTCCTGACTCCAGACAACTTGTTGTCGACGTCAAATGTTTTGATCTTTCAACAACGCTTGGGTTAATTTGGTTGCGCCCCCCCCCCCCCACCAAATTTAAGTTAATTTTAGTTGAATTGACGTTAAAATTAACTCTGGTTTTCTAGGTCCACTTCCTGGAACATTCAACGACTTTTGGCGCATGGTCTGGGAGCTTAGAACCAGTGTCATTGTCATGCTGACTAATTTACAGGAAAAGAATAAGGTAAAACCTTTCTCATCATGCTTAGAATAATCTCACATGCTTGGTTTAGAAATCAGCACTTAACACTGGAAACAAGATATGATTGTCTATTTTTACCAGTTTATCTTATCAGAACTGACTGATCCTTTACTGATATATTTTGGGTACTAGGGACGTGCCGCCTAAAAGGGTATCGTTTTTTAAGGTTTCTTTTATAAAAATAGGTATTAATTTTCAGAAAATTGGTTAAATAAGGGTATTGATTTCTGGATAATCGGTATAAAATTTTAAAACAACGTTCCTATTTTCGTTTTTTTCACTCTTTGTCGTGAAGTTTGATTCGAACTGACATATAACAATTTTGCATATGTGATATGGTTCATTTCTTTAGTGACATATAAAATTCTATTCTGATACTTTTTTACAGTTAAAATGTCACAAATATTGGCCAGATGATTGTATTGAATATGGTGAAGTGATAGTCACATTGGTTAGAAAAGAAGTTTATGCTGATTATATCATTAGAACATTCATACTTGAAAGGGTATGCAAAATTTAGTTCGTTACACAGATTATCAGATTTACATTCATACATTACATACATACATACGTATTACATACCAACGTGGATGAGTGAACGCCATCCATAACAAAAAAATATAAATACGTATAGTGCTAAAGAAGGCTCTACATAGCCGAAACACAAAAAAAGACAAACGGCAGAAGAACTTTGGGCTATATGACTGGGAGAGTTACTCGAAGATTTTTTTGAGCTTAAGTCCAGGTTCGAATCCCGTATGTTATGGTATGTCACTCATGGAAATGCATATGTACATACATATATTTATTATCGAGGGGCATTTCACTCTGCAAAAAGGCGTACGAGACTTCCATTATAACAAAAGGACTTTCAAGGGACTTTCGAGAAAACAATAGGACTTTCAGCAAAGGTGTACGAGACTTTCAAGGAGTGAATTGCCCCTCGTTTATTATGCTGATTTTGCTCCCAAATATCTTTCTAGAAGGAATACTATGAGGAATATTCTGGGTACTCTTTTACCTCACATTCAAAACGATGGACATGGCTTGTTGACGGACTTTGTGGGGTTGACTCCGACCGCACTGAACCCGTGAGCGCACGTAAGCCCTACATCTTACTCGAACCTGGTCATGCCAGCTGATATTTTTAATTCTGTTTTATTTTCACAGCCTGATTCTCAAGAAACAAGAGAAGTCAAGCACTTTCATTTCACCGTTTGGCCAGATCACGGTGTACCAAAATATGCGACTGCCATTTTAGCATTCAAGAGACGGGTTCGTGCCTATTCTCCTCCTGAATGTGGGCCTACAATTGTTCACTGCAGGTACAGTTAATGTATACCAAGATCCTTTGTCGCTCTTTAAATTGACCGAAAGGGAAGTTTAGTGATAAAGCTCAAAGTGTATTGAAAAATGTTTATTCTGAAAATAAAATCCTGAAACTTTCGCCATGTACCTTACATTAAATTGCAATTCAGGTTAACTTCGTTTCATTTAATAAAAGTTCATCCATCATACTGCAGTCTTGTCACGTTCACCAATATAATATCAAAGAAAAAGCGTGCCAGACATGCGTTGCACTGTTGCACGTTCAAAATCTATAAGATTTTGTTTCGCCCAGTCATTGTCGTGACTGACAAATGCTGTTTTCTATATTGTATTGCTTAACAGTTACGTTTTCTATGCTGACCAATTTTTAAAGAACGATCACGTCCCTGCTCCATGGACGCTGAAAGCTGTCCTTCCTAACTTTTTTTCCTTAAAAGTTTTTGGAATTCCTGAACGCTTATTACGATTTTCATTTCTCTTAATGCTTACTATCAAAACTATAATATATATTTCTGTTTCTGTTAGTGCTGGTGTTGGAAGAACTGGTACCTACATAACATTAGATGCTATGCTGGATAGAATTAATTTACAAGGAGATGTTGATATTTTTAATTTCATTGCTGCAATACGAACAAGAAGAATTGCCATGGTGCAAACAGAGGTAAAGATCTTTTGCTGCAACATTGGCTGACGTGACAAATAATGTTCTGTAAAGGGAAACAACGCGTAGAGGACGATGGACTTGGCACGCGTATTTCCTTGCAAAGAGTTCGATCCGGGATTCGGCAGCTCCCCGCCAAGGCAACTGCTGCCCGTCGTCGTCTTACCAACGTGAACCCTTGTAATCATCGCCTCGTTTAGGGCAGGCTGCTGCCAGCTTGTGCACAGCCTGGCAAATAAGGACTGTTCTTCTCGATATTGTTCGCAGCGATAAATTGATGGAGAAAAACCGAGCGTACGTTTTGTACACTGAAGCAAGAAAATTTGGCAGATTTTGCAAAAGAAGCCTTGAGTTAGGTTTATCTGCATACCCGCTTTTCAGGAAAAACTTTAAGAGATTAGCAGGAGGCTGAGATTCGGGTCAGAATTTTTTGGTAACTATGAAACTACTTGTGTTAAATACAGCTGCAGTCAGGTTTCACTCCTTCGCCTGGTAACTTATTGTGAACATGTTTTGAGAAAGGTATGGTTGAAAAGTAAATTGTTGAAAATCAGTCCAAAAATAATAAACACGGAGGGCTAGAAAGCGTGTATAATGTGCAGATGACATTCAATATGGTCCCACTAAATATGTGCAGATAACATTGAATAAGATTGTTTTTAAGATTGTGCCTTTCCAGCCAAGACCAAATTCTTTTTTGCGATGAAAATTTGTTTTAGAACAGACTGAAAATTATGCGAGGTACTGAATGTTTTTTTGGATCTCTTTTCTGTTTGTTTCAAGTGCAACGAGCGTTTGCTCCAGGAAAGCAAACAAAAAATCTTTTTAACTATCTATAACATTCTTCTTTTAAAACCATCTCACTGCTAATGCAAAACAGATTTTTTAAACAGGAACGTTGTGTTCCAGAAGAATTTGCCATAGCTACGATTTAGCTTTCTGATAACGACCTTAAAGTTTTGCAAACACTAGTTCGAAAGCCTCTTTCCTTGACTCTAATCTCTTCTGATAAATGTAATTGTTTTTTCTATTAGGAACAATATATATTCATTTACGACGCAATTCTGGAAGCAACTCAGTGTGGAAATACTGAAATAACAGCTGCTGATCTGAGAATTATGGTCAATCGATTAGAGAAAGTTTCCCTTGATACCAAAATGACTGGCTTCGAGAAAGAATGGAAGGTAATGCTTTCTTGAATGTAGAAAAGCTCGGCATCTTATTGGAGACCTAGTGAAAGGGCATAGGGGCTTGTTTTTCAAGAAATTTGTTATGCCTGAGGGGGGCACGTCATATAATTTTGGCACGGATATGTACCGCTCGTGTGGAAAGGCTTTGGCTTTGAAATTCTCTAAACACGGGTATAATTTTAACCAACACATTATATAAGAGAGTGGTGAATTGAAGAAGACTAAATCAGTTCTCTCTATTTAAGTCCGAATGGTGTTAATATCGCGTCGAAGATTTTAGTAATGCGATTTCAAGCCATATAAGGCCTAGAATGTCTTACTAATCTCGTATTCCGCTTATTATAACCCAAAATATAAGGTCTGTGTCTACCTTATCAGTGGATGGGTCTGTCAATTCTCGGCAGCACATCTCCGTCCATCCATACGTCATGTACATCCCGTGTTTTGAATGTCACGCTCACCTTCATTCAGGCTCCAATAGGTACCGAGGACATGAACTGCAAGCCCCAAGTTGGCGTTTTTAGAAGACGTCTCTGATTGAGCAAGGAGATGCAGGAACTAGCTTTACTTTCATACCAACTTGTTTTAGCTACTTGCTTGACTTCAATGAAGAATACTTTTTCGTGCTTGCTTGCGTCCGTCTTCTTGCAATCTTCTCATGCCATAATTACAAACCAACATTATTCTTTTTTGGGAAAGCAGAAGGGCCGTGAGAATGTGCCTCTAAAAGTAGTTTTTAAAAAGTGCACACTGTACTGTGCTGTCAATAACCGATACATTTTTTTGTCTAGACACTGAATAATGTCAGCCCAATACCACCGAAGTCATCTTGTAATATTGCAACCATGCAAGATAACATGGGTAAAAACAGAAGTCAAAGCATTTGCGTCTTACCAGGTAAGCAAACCAATTTTCTGAGCAGTTTTGGCCAGCATACTTATGTTAGATTTTTTGCATATGTATATTCCACGTAACTAGCCCTCAACGATTTATAAGGAAAATATGAAAAACAGGCTTAGGATCTGTTTATTAACAAAAACAGGCTGTGAGCTGGAAGGTTAGGCAAATTAATGAAACGTTTAAATGTAGAATTCTATCCCACTTTCAGCTTTCTGTCTCATATTTTAGCTTTGTTCATCGTCTGAGACAATGGGATTTTATCTGGCACGTTCGCATATAAAATAAGCAATTTTATCCCACTTTCAAGGCTGTTATTCATTTATATGGCAATATTTTATCTCACAAAGGTGAGATCCGGCTGGCTGAGAACAGGATCTCACTTCACTGGTATAAGTTATTTCCCATTTAAACCAAACTTTAAAATTACAAAGGCCAGAATAGAACGCTTGGATTAGACTTATTACCTGAGTCGTAGTTATCGCTATTGAATTGAATGGCTGGACGCTCAAACTACTCACTGAAACGAACAACAACAACATCAATTCAATTCAATGTGAGCGAAAGTTAGGGTCTTGGGACAAGTCTACGCTTGGATGTTACCTTACGGCTCATAGGCCGGGTTGGATACTTTTACTCACGTAAACAGGCCCTTAAGCTATGTCTATTAATCCGTCGGTTATCCTCAAGTCGTATTTTCTAACAGCTGATAACAATTTGGTGAGATTATTGACAATTGAAGATGATGAGTCTACAGCTTATATCAATGCAGTTTATGTAGATGTAAGTACTTTGAAAACATTCTTGGATACAATCTTGCATTTTGAGCATCAGTAGTATGTGCTACAGATGTTGTTTTTAATGTGTCCCATGTAAGACCCTTTGTGTGGCCCTTATTTCTTAATTTGATCCAGTTTATCTATTTGCTAGATGTCTTTGAGATACCATTTATTCATGATCAAACTGTCCTTTTTCTTCAGTTTATTAAACTGATTTTGGGCTTCAACTTTTGTGAATTTTTTAAGTACAGTTTGGTGCAAAAACTAGCCCGGGCCCACTACTCAGTTTCTTAAGCCTTTTGTTGATTTTAGCGCGTTAGAAGCTCCGTAAATTTTCTTTACACTAAACGGTTTCTTACCAAATGAAATGTGTGTGGTTCTATTCGTGTTTATTTTGCTCTATATCGCTGCCAGCCTTCAATCAATGGAAAGAGTTACTTTCCGTATAGAAAAAGTATAAAATCCAGGGTAAAAAACTCTTTCAAAAATGCCTATCCAAACAATTTTTTTGCAAAAATTAATTATGTAAACAAAAAACCTAATTGTACGTCTTGACAGAAAAAGCTCCAAATTTGTCCAACTCGCAAAAGTTTTTTAAGTTTGGGGGTGATTGGTGCTACAGTTTCCTGATTTTTCGTTCATCTTAGAAACGGTTTCTTACCAAATGAGATGTGTGTGGTTCTATTCGTGTTTATTTTGCACTAAAAGGCTTCGAGTCTTCAGTCAATGTTCCTGCGTCTTGTTTATAGGGATATAAACAGAGGAATGCGTTCATATTGACACAGTCACCATTAAAGAATACAGTTATGGACTTCTGGCGTATGCTATGTGAACACAAGAGTGCATCTGTTGTATTGCTATCCTCTCTTGATGAAGGAGATGTAAGCCAACTTTCATATTTATTACATTATGTATTCCCTGAATAACCTGAAATTATGAAAAGTTTGACATTTACATTATTATTCTATATTTTCACTGGAAGGCCTTGCTGAAGGGTGACCCTTAAGGCCTGTTCAAACGCTCTCGACTTTTCACTCATCATACCGAGAAAGATAAACAAGGCAAACCAAACATGTTTCAACCAGTAAATTTGATATATTTCATTTTAAATACCAAATAGATAGTTATCTAAGAGTATCGACTGATAAATAAGGGACATTTTGATGTGCCTTTTTGCATGTTTTTAAATTCAACTGATGCTATACGGGCAAACATAAAACAGTTGCTATGCTGAATCATTTAGAAGAAGTTGCACTTCAGGGCAATTCACTTCAATGCTTGTAATGTGACGCCACTGCAATTCATTTAAATGCTTTATCATGTAACGTCTTCTAGATTGGGCTTCGTGTGGTAACACTAGCTTTTGTTCTGGCTGCCTGTTGGAGGTATTTACGCCCTGCCTTTTACCAAAATGGCAAAAAGAATTAGAAGCAGCTTCACTTAATCTGGCCCTCCTTTGCTTTTTCAGGATTTTGTCAAGTTTTGGCCAGAATCCCACATCAGAGAATATGAAATGATCACAGTTGAATGCTTGTCAAAAACAAGAGGGAATGAGTTGGGTGCTGGAGATACTTTTAGATCAACACCAAGAAGAGGAGATAATGAACTGGTTACCAGACAATTCAAAGTAGAAGATAGCAGGGTATGCTCAATCATTTCCTTTTGTTTAATTTGATCATTTCCCATTGAAATGTTTTATACTTTTGAAAATTGCTTTTTTGTGAAAGAAAGTAATTCAGAACGTCAAATATTGTCATTCTTCTTTGCTTTTTGATGTTATGTTTTGATTCGTTTTGTGTGGATCGCTTATGACTATGCTGCTATTTTGATAACTTCTACGTTGATTTCGCACAGTTTTTTACTATGAAGTTACCCAATGTGTTTCTCTTACAGTATCCTGAATTTCCATTGATGATCAAACTGTTTCAATTCATTGGATGGTCAGAAACAAAAGTTCCTTCAAATTGTAATTCTATTATAACGTTAATCAATCAACTGGAAAGATGGCAGCAGCAGTCAGGAAACGGTCCGATCACAGTGGTTTGCAGGTAATTAGTTATTATAACCATATACATTCGTTACATCGAAGCGCCTGCGTAACAGAAATACTGTAAATCCTCGAATAAGCCCCCACCTCCGAGTAAGCCCCCTCTCGGATAAGCCCCGCAGAAAAATTCACTTTTTCAAATAAGCCCTCCCCTCAAATAAGCTCCCATGGGGAATTATTCGAAGGCCTTATGAATTTATTTTTGTTTATAATGCATCTTTCAACTAATTATAAGATTGAAAAAGCTAGTGCTGACAGGTTTTACTATCAATTCCACCAATAAATCAGCCATTGGTTGTTGGCCGGCAGCTGATTTTGATTGTGTGTCTTTCTACGGTCGATCTATGTATTTTCTTGTTGTATCTTATCATAAAGTTTTCACGATGTTACATAAAATGGTGATAATTGCTTAGCCCCTGCTATCCTTTCAATATGATTTGCGTTTCAAGCATTTGTGGTAATTAAATCATAATTGCCTTTGCAGTGATGGACTTGGACGAAGTGGAACATTTGCAGCTCTTAACGCTGTTATTGAAAGAGTGAAAACAGAACAAGTTGTTGATGTTTTTCAAGCAGTCAAAGCCATGAGGATACAGAGAGCTCATCTTGTCAAATCATTGGTATGTTGAGTTTAGGTTTCTTCATTTGACTTGTCATTTTCGTTTTTCGTTTTTTTCTTTTTATTGTTCACTTTAACTCTCCTTCCTGGTCTTTGATGCTGACTTTGCCTTTTTTATGCTACCCTTCTTTTTCGTCTTCTTCCTCTTCTTTTTCTTCTTCCTCTTCTTGATTTGAGCTTTTTGTTTTCTTCTTCTGCTTTTACTTCATCAGCATCATCATCATCATCATCATCCTCATCATCATCACCCTCATCATCATCATCTTCCTTTTCTCCTGCTTCTGCTTCTGTTCCTTGTTCCCTTTCTCTTCTTCTTCTTTTTCTTCCTCTCCTTCTTCTTCTCCTTCTTTTTCCTCTTCTTCTTTTTCTTCTTCTTCTTCTTCTTCTTCTTCCTCTTCTTTTTTTTTCTTCTTCTTCTTCCTTCTTCTTCTTCTTCCTCTTCTTCCTTTTCTCCTTCTTCTTCTTCTTTTTCCTCTTCTTCTTCTTCTCCTTCTTTTTCTTCTTCTCCTTTTACTACTTCTTTTGCCCCTTCTGCTTCTGCTTCTTCGTTTTCTTCTTCTACTTAATTTTTCGTCGTATTCTTCTTTTGGAGCCTCTATTTCATCCTTTTGCAATGTACCAAATAGTTTTTTCTTGTTTTCCCTGAATCGTTTCTCATCTTCTTGATTTTGACATTATTCCTCTTATTCCTCTTCTTATCATTTTTTTGCTGCCCTCTCCTTCTGTTATTCTTATCCTCTCTCCTGTTCCAATATTTAGCAAATGTCATCTTCCGCCCAAAAGAATACCCCCAGCATGCTTTCACAATTTCCCAGCTTTAGCGATCATTTCCTAATGCTAAAAAGTAGGCTGTTCTGGAGTTTTGAAATCTCGTTACATCAGCATTAAATCTGTCTTTTTGCCTGTCACTGCTATCTTCTACTTAGAGCCATGTAGCCCTGTGCCTAATTTTACTTTCTTATACCCTGAAATGGTAAGATTTTGCCAATCTCACCAGGAAATTTAGACACAGATTGTAAACAATTGTTATTTGTTTTTCACCAGGAACAATATAGATTTATATACCATGCTGTTGAAGAATACCTAACTGCATTTGATGATTATGCAAACTTCAAGTGAAAGAGGTATTTATCACTATTTTGTCTAAAATAATAAAAAACGGCGGACAATTTCGTAGAAATTTAGCCGAAGACATCTAATTGCTCTATGCTCTCTGCAAAGATTGATGTCGACGTGGAGTTGAGAATCGACCAAAAACTTCATAACAAAATTCCACAAATAACTTTGCGTTAACTTAAACTTGAATTTGTAGATAAAAGTTAAATCGTTGTAAATAGGCTTTCCTTTTGATCACATCTATCACAACAATACTTTATAAAATCAATATTTTTTATAAGAATTTGTGTTTTTATATTCAAGCATACATAGATTATGATTTACAGATAAACGATGCCCTTTGCTCTTAGTTAATATCAGATAGGCCTATATGATTTTTGTATTTATCGTTTATTTTTGAAAAGTTAAAGACTGTTAAAGCGCTGTAATTTGGACATAGGTAGCTTTATATTGTATTCTGATAATATTTTTTTCAAAATGTTTGTCTCTCGATATGTCTAAAGATTCATCAAGTCAACTCACTCCTCGCATTCACACAGTAAGAACCTTAAAGCAACAACAACAACCATACGCACAACGAAATTTAATTGAAATTTAAATTTAATTTAAGTGCTCGGAGTATGTCAACCTACAATCGTTTTGACAAAATATGTTGAGACACTACCGAGTCATTTTGATTTGGGGTCTATGTCTTTGCCCCCCCCCCTTCATTTAATTACAGATTACACATTATCGCCCGAAATTGAATTTGGGGAGGGGGCCTAGGTGTGGCAATAAGATTTGAACGTGTTTTTTCAGTATTGTCTCAACAATTTCGTCCATGATTCTGAAAATTAACTATCTGAACGAAATCTTTCCGTAGACATTAAGGCAATAGACTGTAGTTGACTGTAGTTATATATGTAATATCTGCCGATAAAGTATGATCGGAGCATAAATAATTTTCTATACATAAATATTATTTGATAAGTCGTTCCTATATCAAATCGTTAATGTATTCGGTAACTACTAAGCAAAAGGTTACAAATGTATAATGTTGTTTTGAAAATTCTTTTAAATGTTGATTTCTGTATCATTCGAGTCATTCATTGCGATGAATATGATGTTAAGAGTTTGTTTCTGTCAACCAAGTTTGCGTACAATCAGTTTCTTATAAGAAACCTACCTCGGGCTTAACGAAAGCATCCGGGTGAACTTGAAAATATTGCCTACGCTAAAAATGATCCAAATTTACCTAATGAAAATAATGTACAGAACCCGGGTTAAGTAAACGTGCACGTCATTTTAATAAAAAACAAGATATACAATTTTTATACGTCATATCATAAAATCCTAAAATTTCTTCTCATAGCAGTGCATGGTTGAAAACTTGTTAAAATAGGAAGCAAATTTCACTTTTCCGTGCTTCCAAAAGTTGATCTTAAAATAAAACCTGCACGTCATCAATAAACCACAAGATTAGATACAGTTTTGCTCCTGTTTTTGTACGTCATAAAATTTCTTCTTATAGCATGGTGTAGCAGTGAGCTTAAAAACTTGTTAAAATAGGAAGCAAATTTCACTTTTCCGTGCTTCCAAAGTTGATCTTAAAATAAAACCTGCACGTCATCAATAAACCACAAGATTAGATACAGTTTTGCTCCTGTTTTTGTACGTCATAAAATTTCTTCTTATAGCATGGTGTAGCAGTGAGCTTAAAAACTTGTTAAAATAGGAAGCAAATTTCACTTTTCTGTGTTTCCAATAGTTGATCTTAAAATAAAACCTGCACGTCATCAATAAACAACAAGATTAAATACAGTTTTGCTCCTGTTTTTGTACGTCATAAAATGTCTTCTTATAGCATGGTGTAGGAGTGTGCTTAAAAACTTGTTAAAATAGGAAGCAAATTTCGTCTTCCCTATTGGTCCTATTTCCATCAGTTAATCTTGAAATACAATGTGTACGTCATTTAAATAAATAATAAGATTTAATGCAGCTTTGCTCCTGTTTATGTACGTCATAACATTTTACCTTACAGCAGTGCAGCTTGCTTTGCTTCTGTTTTAGTTATTAGTAGAGGGAGCCTACTTCCCCTCCACTAGCTATGGTCAAAATTTCTTATGTCGTGTAGCAGTGTGCTTAAAAAATTGTTAGGACCCACCAGATACATACTACAGCTATCAACTGAAATCCATTCATTCATTCCAGTTCGAAATTCAGATTCATGGGTAAAGCTTGAATTTGAACATACAACATGTTTTATAAGAAACCAAGATCTAGAATCGCCAAAACTTTAGGAAACTTTTAGAACTACATTAGTATCAGAAATTTTATACGTATACTTGTTTTAAACGAGAGAAAAATGGTGCATATAATATGCACCACTTTTTTTAAGTACAAATATGCAGCATGTTTGCAACGACCGTTTTCGGACACTGTGGCTCTTTTCCCCTTTGACAATCGTCCTGTTTTTTTACTAGTAAACCAGTGAACCAAAGCTTATAAGTTGGCTTGTTGGCTTATCCACCTCGTGATCCTCCTCTTGTCCCTCTTATTTACTTGACTTAATCTAATAGA
>JACTAT010000001.1:1862631-1908258 GCA_014526335.1 Chrysaora quinquecirrha
GATGGCTAGCGAACAGCGAACAGTAAATGCGAACGAAGTGGAAATGGGCCTTTACAGGAAATTCATTCACAGGCCAAAGCGAAAATTGTCATCAATTTAAGCAGGAGTATTCGTTACAGGTTCGGCAGTGAGTGGGAGTGAAGTGAACGCAGGAAACGATGAAAGTAACTCCTAAAGAGCAGTGGTTTACATACGCGCGGCTCCAGTCTATCGGATTCATTGCCTTAATCATGAGCCATGATTGTGAACATGTCCCTACTAGTATATAGGTTAAAGCATTTGCCTTTTCTGATAATAGACCATTTCAATGACATCTGGGTCGGACGCAACATTTTTATGGAGTAGGGGAATCCTCTCCACGTGCAAAGACCAGAAATGCAGTCGTTTTAGAAGAAATATTGCAGCAAATGTTCGTTCAAATTTACGTTTAATGGGAGTTAAAGTCATAGATAGGAACCAAGTTCTAGTTTATCTGCTCTAGGAGGCATTGAATGAATCCTTTTCCTTGCATCAATTGTTTCCCGAGTTTCTGCAGATATTTTTGACATTTACTGTCACAGATTCCTTTTCTCTCTTGTTCTTCCATTATTCATGAATTGGAAGTAGAATCTGCTGCACTATCTCTCCCAAAGCGACTGCAATCAAAGTCGTTGCACGCCGAGAGGATTCCCTTACACAAGATATCTGCCATTTTCTAGCAAAATGCCGCGTCCGACCCAGACCTCTTTGAAAAGGTCTATTTGTTATATGCAACTATTTATACCAGGTTCGAGTATAAATTGTCAACTGCAGGAAGGCTTATAACTTTCATGAATGATTCCGAGCAGAAAGATGGTTTGAGACAGCTCAGAGACGCTCCAAATTCTATTTTCAGAAACTTTCACCCCGACTATAGGCTGCGTCTGGTCATTGAGCCATCTATATACTAATGTGTGCTTTTGGCACGCGGGTCAACTCGTCAGAGTAGCTCCTCGGGTTGCGCCGTGCCGGGTCGTGCGCAGTCCGTCGCGGTCTGGAGCACCCGAGTTGTAGGCGTGCCATCACGACAGCTTCGGGGGTCAGCAGCTTCCACCTGACTCGTGGGGTTGCAAATACCAGCGCTTTTGTCGTGATATCGGACCGGGAACAATGGGGAACAAAGGTCGTACATTTCATACAGTAACGGTGGTTTTGCAAACAAAGGCTTGGCAACCTCGACCTTGGAAGCGTGCCCCTGGCTGATTGTGTTACGAAACAAAGGGCCTCCTCGTTTCAGCCAGTCACGGCGCGGCTTGTGCCATTACGGGATAATTTCGGTTTAGCTGCTGCGTCACAGCTCAGAAGGATCTAGAAGGGTCGGCGTGTTACGTGGCACACATGACAGGGTTCGAAACGTTGCCGGGCCAGGATTCAATGCGCCGATACGTTTTCCCTTTTAAAATCGTTTGTTTTGTATTTCCTTTTTACTAAGGTTTTTTCTTAACAAATCTCTGATTTCTGTTTACTTCAATCTATTGCGTCGATGCAATTTACTCAACCATGTCTTTGAGGCAATTTCACGTTAATGGCTCATGCCGTTATTGTTCTAAAAATTAATTAACATTTCTTGGATGAATTTCTTATTTTCAATTCCTGTTGAAAATGTAAACGAAGTTTTAATCAGTTAGCTCACCCGGAAAAAACTACTCAGGAAAATAGTTTGTTTTCTATTCCCCATTTTCCCAGGTTTTTTCTTAACAAATCTCTGATTTCTGTTTACTTCAATCTATTGCGTCATTCTAATTTACTCAACCATGTCTTTGAGGCAATTTCACGTTAATTGCCCAAGCCCTTATTTTCCTAAAAATTAATTAACATTTCTTGGATGAATTTCTTATTTTCAATTCCTGTTGAAAATGTAAACGAAGTTTTAATCAGTTAGCTCACCCGGAAAAATACTCAGGAAAATAGTTTGTTTTGTATTTCCTATTTACTAAGCTTTTCGGTAAGAAATCTGTGATTTTAGTTAACTTTGACCTATTGCGTCTTTCTAATTTATTGCGTCTTGCGTCTTTCTAATTTACTCAACCATGTCCTTGAGGCAATTTCACGATAATGGCTCGCGTCGTCATTGTCCTAAAATTAAGTTAACATCTCTTGCATATATTGCCTATTGTCGATTCTTGTTCCAAATATTCACTACATTTTCAACAGTAAGGTTTCCTGAAAAACTCCTACACCTTAAAAGTGGCAACCGGGAATCGAGCAGTCGCAAGATCGGGCATAAGACGTCGTTTCAAGGGAACGTTTCATGTGCGATTTCCATTCCTGTTAGATGGTCACGTGATCCTTTCTCCCCCCTACCAAAGTTGCTGACAACTAAAGTCCCTTTGGTGCATGACGTCAATCTGGATATTCTCTGCATGAGGTTCCAATTCAAGTCACATTGTCACGTGATCATTTCTGCCCTTAGAAAGATATTTGCAACTAAAATCCCTTTCGTTCATGACGTCAGTCCGGATTTTTGATTCTGTTCATATGAGATTCCAATTGCAGTCGGATGGTCACGTGGTGCTTTTGACCCTTTGCAACCACGTACCCAACGAAAATCTCTTTGCTGCATCACCTCCATGTTCATTCTTATTCTGCTCATATATGAATCCCCTTCGAGTCGGATGTTCATGTGGCCCCCTATATCCTTAGCAACGATATTCGGAACTGAAATCCCTCTTGGGCATGACTTCGATGAGGATTTTTAATCTCCTCATATGAGAATTCCATTCCGCTACGATGGTCACGTGGTCCTTTCTACCCTTTGTAACGATAAACGCCACTAAAATCCCTTCGGTGCATGACGTTCATATGGACTTTTATTCTCTCCGTACTAGATTCCCATTCAAGTCGGATGTTCACGTAATCGTTTTTACTCTTGCCAATGATGATCGCAATTAAAATCACGCGTGTGTATGACGTCAGTCACCTTATTTCTTACAGAGCCGACTACTATGTGCACACATGAGTTTCCTAACGAGTTCAGAGTTATGGAGAAGCACCTGCGGAGCACGTGTCACCGAGAGGTTGCCGCGAGCGCAGCGAGCGGCAGCCGAGCGGAGCGACGCGAAGCGTCGCCCGCGAGCCGCGAAGCGGCGAGAAGCCCTCCGCAGGAGCTAGCGATGGCCGCCTCGCGCGTAGCGCGAGCGGCCGAGCTAGTCTCTATACTAAAGTGCGGAGTAGGCGTGGCGTTGGCGCACGCGTTTCCTCGTAAGAGTTCGATCCGCGGTTCGGCCGCTTCCCGGTTCGCCAACTGCCGTTCGCCGTCGAGACACCGACGTGCTACCTTGTCATCATCGCCTCGTTCGTGGCAGGCTGCTGCCAGCTGCACCGCGGCCTGGCAAATACCGATCATTGTGCCCGATATTGGTCTAATGACGTGCGAGGAAACAAAGGAAAACAAAAGATGTACAGTTAGGCAGGATTCCCCCGCCCTTCGAAAACATTTCAGGCACGAACCCCGGGAGCTCCCCGTTGGCAATGGGCCACGCTCGGGGAACAATCGACCTCGTTCCCGCAACCAATCGTCGGGAACGTCCGGTCACGGGGTTAAATCCATGTCGGTGCTGCGTCACGGGCTTTCGAAGCGTCTAGAAGGATCCCGTGTTTCGTGGCACATCCATTCGTGCATCCTCAAGGAGCGAGGAATATATTTCCTACACGTTCGAGTGCTGATGGAAAATGGTGAAGGCGTTTATCATTTGTCCAGTTCTTTTATACTTGTTTCGTTTCACAATCGCAACAACACAGTGAACGTAAGAAGCGAATTAAGAATTTATTTCAGAGCATTCTCGATTCTGTGGATGTTTGTTTACTTGATTTGGTGGTTGCGTCATCTCAATTGACTGGATTTTTGTTTACGTGATTTTATTGCGTCAGCTCAGTTGACTTGAGTAAACTGTCACCTTATTCAAGGTCAGTGCGAATTTATGTCTTATTGATTTATGGTATGTCTTATTAAATTTATTGGAATTCGATGTCAAATAGAGTGAATGTAGAGTGAATACACTTATTTTTGTTTAATTGCAACTGTTGCGTCGTTTCAATTCATTGGACCATGTCCTTCTAGCTATTTTACGTTAACGACCCTAAATGGTTCTGAGTTTGTAAAAGTGGGAACGGGGAATTTCGAGGAATCGGATACATGACGTCAAGGTGATTATCTTTGTAGTTCTTTATATTTGTTTCGTTTCACAATTGCAACAAAATAGTGAACGTAAGAAGAGAATTAAGAATTTAATTTCAGAGCATTCACGGTTCTGTCTATGTTTGTTTACGGGATTTCATCGCGCCACCTCAATTGACGGGAGTAAACTGTTTGTTTATGTGATTTTGTTGCGTCATCTCAGTTCACTTGAGAAAACTGTCAGCCTAATTTAAGGTCATTACGAATTCATGTCTCATTAATTTATGGTATGTCTTATTAAATTTATACAATGAAATTCTATTTCAAATAGAGTGAATGATAGAGTGAATACACTTATTTTTTGTTTACTAGCAACCGTGCGTTGTTTCCATTCATTGGACCATGTCCTTCGAGCAATTTCACGCTAACGACCCTAAATGGTTCTCAGTCTGTAAAACTAGGAGCGGGGAATCAGGGAATCGAGGAATCGAGAACATAACGTCATATTAAGGGATTTAGGAGTTTTATCAAGGGGGGCATAACCCTTGACTTGAATTAACGGCGTACAATGGTATTAATGAAATATATTGATTGGGTACATCAGATAAATTAGGGAATTGAACGATTGGGAACATATTAAGCGGATCCAAGGGTATTTAGGAATCATATTAAACTGGGCAGCCAAGTAACTAGGCAACTGGGTAACCCAACCACCGAGCAACAGCGCAACAGAGCAACTCGGCAAACAGGGGAACCGATCAACCGGGCAACCGATCGACCGGGCAACTAGGAAACCATGCAACTTGCATCTGGGCAACTAAGCAACTGAGCAACTAGGCAACGAGAGCAATGACGCAACTGGGCAACCAGGCAACTGTGAAGCTGGGAAACCGGGCAACTGGACAAGTGGGTAACTAGGCAACCAAGCGCATCAGCGACAGGGCAACAAAGCAATTAGGCAAGTGAGAAACTGAGCAACTGGGCAACTGAGCAACAAGGCAACAAAAGCAATGACGGAACTGGAGAACCGGGCAACTGTGAAACTGGGAAACCGAACAACTGGACAAGTGGGTAACCGAGTAACTGGGAACTAGGCAACCAAGTACATGAGCGACAGGGCAACAAAGCAATTAGGCAAGTGAGCAACTGGGCAACTGAGCAACTGCGCAACCGCGCAGCTGGGAAATCAAGCAACGAGACAACCAAGCAATTTGGCAAGTCAGTAACTGAGCAACTAAGCAACTAGGCAAGTAAGCAACTAGGCAACCAGAGCAACGGCGCAACTGAGCAACCCAGCAACTGGGCAACTGAGAAACCAAGCAACTGGGCAACTGGGAAACTGAACAACTGGGAACCAAGCAACCGAGCAAATCAGCAACAGGACAGCCAAGCAATTGGGAAGTAAGCAACTGGGAAACCGAGCAAATGGGAACCAAGCAACTGAGCAAATTAGCAACAGAGCAGCCAAATAATTGGGCAAGTGAGCAACTAGGCAACTGAGCAACTTGTCAACGTTGCAACTGGGAGACCTTGCAGCTGGGCAACCAAGCAACGGGACAACAGGGCAACCAAGCAACTGGGGAACTGGGAAACCAAGCAACTTGGCATCTGGGGAACTCCACAGCTTGGCAACCAAGCAACGCTGCAATAGGGCAACCGAGCAATTGCGCAAGGGAGCAACTGGGCAACTGAGCACCGGGACAACCAGAGCAAGGCTGTAACTGGTCAACCGAGCAATTTGGCAACTGGGAAACTGAGCAACTGGGTTACCGGGAAACCGAGCAACTGGGAACCAAGCAATCGAGCAAATCAGCAACAGCGCAAAAAAGCAACTGGGCGAGTGAGCAACTGAGCAACATCACAACTTGGCAACTGGGAAACCAAGCAGCCGAGCAAAAGGGCAACCGAGAAATGGAGAAGTGAGCAACTTGGCAACTGGGCAACTGAGCAACTGGATAACCAGAGCAATGGCGCAACTTGGCAACCGACCAACTCGGCTACTGGGAAACCGGGGATACCGAGCAACTGGGCAACTAGGAAACCAAGCAACCGAGCAAAAGGGCAACCGAGAAATGGGGAAGTGAGCAACTTGGCAACTGGGCAACTGAGCAACTGGACAACCAGAGCAATGGCGCAACTGGGCAACTGACAAACTCGGCTACTGGGAAACGGGGGATAATGAGCAACTGGGCAACTGGGAAACCAAGCAACCAAACAAATCAGTAACATGACAACCAAGCAGCTAAGCAAATGAAACCCTTAGCAACGATGTTTGCGATATTTATTCTGTCCATATTACATTCCCATGTCATCCATATATCACGTGATCCTGTGTACCCTCAGGAAAAAGGTTACCATTTCAAATCCCCCTGGTGCATTTCCTCGTTATGAGATTCCCACTCAGGTTCCTTTTACCCTCAAAATAATTTTCACAATGGTAATTCCCTTTGTCTTGGACGCCACTCTAGATTCTTACTCTTTCCGTGTGAAATTCCTATTCACGTTGGATGCTCACATGATGCTTTTATTACCAACAATTATCGCAACTAAAATCTCGCGTATGTATGACCTCAGTCACCTTATCTCTTGCATAGCCGACTGTTATGTGCACGGATGAGCCATCCAACAAGTTTGGAAGGAGGGAAAGCACGTGCGGAGCACGTGCGAATGAGAGGTTGCCGCGAGCGCAGCGAGCGGCAGCCGAGCAGAGCGACGCGAAGCGTCGCCCGCGAGCCGCGAAGCGGCGAGAAGCCCTCCGCAGGAGCTAGCGATGGCGGCCTCGCGCGAAGCGCGAGCCGCCGAGCTAGTCTCTTATACTAAAATGGTAATTTCCATGGAAACCGATTTTGTAAGAGTCGCCCCGCCGACCTCGGAAGTGGTACGCTTTTCCGACTTTTTCGCCGCTCGGCCGACCGTGGGGTAGGCGTGTCATCACCCTTTCGTTTTTTGCAAACTTCTCTCGCTTCTGGGGTAATTGGGGCTAACCCTTCTTTGAAGTGCGTCATTGGTGCCTGTTTGAACAATGGACCGATTGTTTTCCTAAAGGGATTATCGAAATCTGAAACCCGTGAAAATAGCTCTGTTGGTAAGGGCTCCTGTTTCGTGATGCATGTTGTCGGAGGCAGGAGATCGATTCCCCTCACGAGAGGATGAGAATTTTTTATTTCTGTGATTTTCCTGTTGAAAATGCTTTCCGGAGGACCGGGAGACATCTCGATCACTAAAACTTGCTTCGGAATAATTTTGAAATTCGTTTGGGTTTAATGTTATTCAATCAAAGTTCCTCAAACAAAGTCCATGTTTACGTGAATATTCAGTCAACCGGCTTGAATCCCGTTGTCACAAATGCTTTCAACCCTTTCAATGTAAACAAAATGCCATTACCGCATTTCAAAAGCTTATTCAGAAGTGCATTTCATTCAAAGAAAACAAACAAAATACTTTTTAAAAGGGTTTTTGAAGAGTGCATTTGAAAGCACTTTCCGAATGCAATCACGAAGTTGAAGCTGCCTTGATAGCAGTATCTGACTATACAGGACTGAGCAAGATAAAGTACAGCAAGACCAAGAAAGACGATCCTGCAGTAAACCCGAGTTCTCCACGATCAGACGGAGAATACGCTCAATTTATTATATTGCTACGTTTTCTATCATGATCTTTGGGGGATCCTTTCAACGGGAAGGAAACAAGCCAAGGACAGCTAGAAAGGTAAAATTTTCTTCGCAACATAAAAACTTGACCAATGAACTTGGCTAAGGAAAACGATGTGGAACAGAACTGCAGAGAATGAATAATAACAAGACTGAGGAACGGGACCACAGTATGGGACTGAAGGCCACAAATAATTTCAGGAAAGAGGAACAGGACTTGGAATGGGACCGAAGACCATGAGTAATTTTAGGACTTACAGGACTAAAGAATGGGACAGATAACCATGAATAATTTCAGGACTGAGAAACAGGAATAAGGAATGCGTCTGAAGACCATGAGACATTTCAGGACTGACGAACAGGACTTAGGAATGGGACTGAAGACCATGAGTAATTTCAGGACTGAGGAACAGGGCTAAGGAATGGGACTGAAGACCATGAGTAATTCCAGGACTGAGGAACAGGAATTAGGAACAGGACTGAAGGCCATGAGTAATTACAGGACTGAGGAACAGGACTAAGGAATGGAACTGAAGACCATGAATAATTTCAGGACTGAGAAACAGGAATAAGGAATGCGTCTGAAGACCATGAGACATTTCAGGACTGACGAACAGGACTTAAGAATGGAACTGAAGACCATGAGTAATTTCAGGACTGAGGAACAGGAATTAGGAACAGGACTGAAGGCCATGAGTAATTACAGGACTGAGGAACAGGACTAACGAATGGAACTGAAGACTATGAATAATTTCAGGACTGAGAAACAGGAATTAGGAACAGGACTGAAGAACGTGAGTAATTTCAGGACTGAGGAACAGGATTAAGGAATGGGACTGAAGACCATGAGTAATTTCAGGACTGAGGAACAGGAATTAGGAACAGGACTGAAGGCCATGAGTAATTACAGGACTGAGGAACAGGACTAACGAATGGAACTGAAGACTATGAATAATTTCAGGACTGAGAAACAGGAATGAGGAACAGGACTGAAGGCCATGAGTAATTACAGGACTGAGGAACAGGACTAAGGAATGGAACTGAAGACTATGAATAATTTCAGGACTGAGAAACAGGAATTAGGAACAGGACTGAAGAACGTGAGTAATTTCAGGACTGAGGAACAGGATTAAGGAATGGGACTGAAGACCATGAATAATTTCAGGACTGAGGAACAGGACTAAGGAATGGGACTGAAGACCATGAATAATATCAGGACTAAGTAATGTGAAAAGAACAAAGTTTACGAACTAGACTAAGGGGTGAAGATCTTCAATAGATTTAGGAATAAGACAGAGGACAAAGAAATGGGACAGGACCCAATGAATAATTTCAGGACTAAGGAACATGAACAGTAACAAGTCTGAGGAACAGGACCAAGGAATGGGATAGAAAATCTGAACAATATCAAGACTGACGAACAGGACCAAGGAACGGGACAGAAGACCATCAATTATTTCAGGACTATTGACGGAACAGACCATAGACAAAGAGAACTGCTGTACACTAACTAATTTGAAACTAGGAACATCATTGCGGACTAAGGACCTTGGACTAAAACAGAGGAACAGAACTGTGATTGGCACTAGGAAAAAGGACCCTGGACTATGACCAAGGAAAAATACTCAATATTAGAAACTAGGAGCTAAGTCTACAAGCAAAGTTTGTTCAAGCGCAGGTTCTTAAGGCAGAGGTCCTTGAGGCAGAGGTCCTTGAGGCTGTGGTTCTTCGCGGCGGTGGTTCTATGAGGCGGTGGTCAGAGACGGGCATGAGCTAGTCTCTTATACTAAAATGGTAATTTCCATGGAAACCGATTTTGTAAGAGTCGCCCCGCCGACCTCGGAAGTGGTACGCTTTTCCGACTTTTTCGCCGCTCGGCCGACCGTGGGGTAGGCGTGTCATCGCCATTCGTTTTTTCCCCAACTGCTGGCGTTTCTGGGGTAATTGGGGGTAAACAGTCTTTGATGTGCGTCATTGGTGCCTTTTTGAACAATCCACCGATTGTTTTTCTAAAGGGATTGTCGAAATCTAAAACCCGTAAAAATAGCTCTGTTGGTAAGGGCTCCTGTTTCGTGATGCAGGTTGTCGGAGGCAGCAGTTCGATTCCACTTAGGGGAGAATCGTTTTACATCAGCATTTTTTCTTCCAGTGGTTTCCGTGTTGGAAATGGTTTTCGGAACACAAGGAGACGTCTTGATCACTAAATCTTGCTTCGGAATTATTTTAAAATTCGTTTGGTATTGATATTTTTCAATCAAAGTTCCTCAAACCAAGTTCATGTTTACATGAAGATTCAGTCAACCGGTTTGAATCGCGTTGTGCAAATGCTTTTAACCCTTTCAATGGAAACAAAATGCCATTACCACATTTCAAAAGCTTATTCAGAAGTGCATTTCATTCAAAGAAAACAAACAAAAACCCTTTCAAAAGGGTTTTTTAAGAGGGCATTTGAAAGCCAACAAAACCAAATGCGATCCTGAAGTATAAGCTGGCTGGATAGCAGTATCTGACTAATGCAGTATGAAACAGGACTATCAAACTTCTAAAAGACGAACAGGACTACTAAACTACCAAAAGACAAACAGTATCCTGCAGTAAACCCGAGTTCCTGACACAGCACCGAATTTCCATGATCAGACGGAGAATGCGTTCATCTTTTTATTGCTACGCTTTTTCACAACGATCGTTTCATAGGGAAGGAAACAAGGACGCCTAGAAAGCTAAGACTTTTCACGGAACGAAAAAATGGACTAGCCAATAGGCTTAGAAACACGCCGAGGAACAGAACTAAGGAACAGGGCTGAATACCGTGAATAACTTCAGGACTGAGAAACAAGGCTAAGAAATGGGACGTAAGACCGAGTAACTTCAGGACTGAGGAACAGGATAAAGGAGTGGGACTGAAGACCATGACTAATGTCAGGACTGAGGAACAGGACTAAGGAATGGGACTGAAGACCATGAGTAATTTCAGGACTGAGAAACAGGAATTAGGAACAGGACTGAAGACCATGAGCAATTTCAGGACTGAGGAACAGAACTAAGGAATGCGGCTGAAGACAATGAGTAATTTCAGGACTGGGGAACAGGACTAAGGAATGGGACTGAAGACCATGAGTAATTTCAGGACTGGGGAACAGAACTAAGGAATGGGGCTGAAGACAATGAGTAATTTCAGGACTGGGGAACAGGACTAAGGAATGGGACTGAAGACAATGAGTAATTTCAGGACTGCGGAACAGGACTAAGGAATGGGACTGAAGACCATGAGTAATTTCAGGACTGGGGAACAGGACTAAGGAATGGGACTGAACTCCATGAGTAATTTCAGGACTGGGGAACAGGACTTAACAATGGGACTGAAGGCCATGAATAATTTCAGGACTGACAAACAGGAATAAGGAACAGGACTGAAGACCATGAGTAATTTCAGGACTGGGGAACAGAACTAAGGAATGGGGCTGAAGACAATGAGTAATTTCCGGACTGAGGAACAGTACTAAGGAATGGGACTGAAGACCATGAGTAATGTCAGGATTGAGGAAGAGGACTAAGGAATGGAACTGAAGACCGTGAGTAATTTCAGGACTAAGGAACAGGATAAGGGAACCGGACTGAAGACCATAAATAATTTCAGGACTAAGGAACAGGAGAAAGGAACCAGACTGAAGACCATATCTCTTATACTAAAATGGTAATTTCCATGGAAACCGGTTTTTCGACCGTCACTCCTCCCAAGTCGTGAGTGGTACGCTTTTCCGACTTTTTCGCTGCTCGGCCGACAGTGGGGTAGGCGTGTCATCGCCCTTTCGTTTTTTGCAAACTTCTTTCGCTTCTGGGGTAACTGGGGCTAACCCTTCTTTGAAGTGCGTCATTGGTGCCTGTTTTAACCATTGTCCGATTGTTCTCACTACGAGGATTATCACTAAATCCCAACAACGCACAGTGGCACGGTCGGTAAGGCGGCGTGTCTCCTGAGCTGCGACGCAGAGTTGGGAGTTCGACTCCCCTCAAGGGAAAGTCTTTTTCTCTCGAATTTTTTTATTTCTCTTATTTTCGTGTTGGAAATGTTTTCAAAAGGCCGAGGAGTCGTCTGGTAACTAAAATTTGCTTTTGGTTTAATTTCTAAGTTCGTTAGACATAATTTTTTATCGTGTTTTGTTTTTCCTTCCATGAATATTAGGACCACTAGGAGATTGTTGCACTGTAAGCAAACGGCTGTGTAGCCGAGTGGTTAAATGCTCGCCTGCTAACCGGGAGACTGGAGTTCAAGTCCTCTCCAGGGCAAAATTTTTGGTGTTTTTGTTTTTGCGATCTAAATATTTTACAATTTTTTTAATATCTAAATGTCACTTTGACACAACAAGAAGGCTTTTGGAATGACTGAAATCTTTAGATCTATTTTTACTCATATCTTTTCAATTATAAATTTACTTTCAATTTATTTCTGTCGTTTTGTGTTGGAAATGTTTTCAAAAGTCCGAGGAGATGTCTGGGAACTAAAATTTGCTTTGGGTATAATTTTTAGTTTGTTTTTGACATTATTTTTTAACGTGTTTTGTTGTTCCCTTCTATGAATATTAGGACCACCTGGAGATTATCCTCTACTAAGAAATATGGCAGTCCCCTCAAAGGCAATTTTTTGGTGTTTTTGTTTTGTGATTTAAATATTTTACAATTTTTCTAATAACAAAAAGTCACTTTGACAAAACAAGAAGGCTTTTTGGAATGACTCAAATCTTTAGATCTATTTTTACTCATATCTTTTCAATTATAAATTTATTTTCAATTTATCTCTCAACACTGACACTAACTTTCATGTTCATTTGGATTTTATTTTCATTTTCATTTCATCTTTCATTTAATTTAAAGTTTTATTGTAGCTGAAGAATTTAGAATTATATTAAATTATTTTAAATTATAAATTATATTAAATTTCAATTTTATTAATATTTACATTAAGGCCAATACCATTAGGTATACCAACGGGGGGTCCAAATCAATGTCGGCAATTAATAAACGTAGTTTCATCCTATCACAAGTGAATTTGTTTCTTCAAAAATTAATAAATAGGGGGTCCTACTAAGGCCCTGTGGGTGGGGGAAAAACTCAAAATTAATAAACCGGAGGACGTTTATTTGGCATCTAAGAGTATGAAGATGAATTAAGATGATGATAAAGTTTGACATTGGCATTATTGCATGTGGCGATAAAGAACAACCTAAACATTAAATTCCAGTTTCAATGTTATTTCAGATTTACATCAAGATTAACATCAAGGTTCAGATAAAGACTCATTTCAAAATGAACTTTAAGTTTAATTTCAAAAATGAAATACTGATACTTAGACCAAGACTAACAAAGACTAAGACTAATATTAAGATGGAGTTCAAGATTAACTAAGACTAAGATTAAGATTAACCTTAAGATTAAGGTTAGAATTAAGATTCAGATTTAGATTCAGATTTAGATTGAGATACAGATTCAGATTAAGATTAAGATTAAATTTAACATTTAGATTAACATTAAGGTTAACATTCCAATTCAGGTAGAAGTTAAGATTAAGATTCCATTTAACTTGAAGACTAAG
This sequence comes from Chrysaora quinquecirrha, assembly GCA_014526335.1. Classification (NCBI taxonomy): domain Eukaryota; kingdom Metazoa; phylum Cnidaria; class Scyphozoa; order Semaeostomeae; family Pelagiidae; genus Chrysaora; species Chrysaora quinquecirrha. Next base: position 1,876,007 of record JACTAT010000001.1, read on the forward strand.
ATTAAGACTAGACTAACATTAAGATTGAGATCAAGATTTTGATTAACAGAAAATATAGCCACCTCAATGCACAGTGTCTTTTAGGTCGAAGCTCTTATTGGCGGAGTTCATTAGAGGCGGTGGTCCTCATGAGGCGGTGGTCTTACACGGGCAAGAGCTAGTCTACTATACTAAAATGGTAATTTCCATGGAAACCGATTTTGTGTTAGTCGCTCCGCCGACCTCGGAAGTGGTACGCTTTTCCGACTTTTTCGCCGCCCGGCCGACCGTGGGGTAGGCGTGTCATCACCCTTTCGTTTTTTGCAAACTTCTCTCGCTTCTGGGGTAATTGGGGCTAACCTTTCTTTGAAGTGCGTCATTGGTGCCTGTTTGAACAATCAACCGATTGTTTTCCTAAAGGGATTATCGAAATCTGAAACCCGTGAAAATAGCTCTGTTGGTAAGGGCTCCTGTTTCGTGATGCGGGTTGTGGGAGGCAGGAGATCGATTCCCCTCACGAGAGGATCAGAATTTTTTATTTCTGTGATTTTCCTGTTGAAAATGCTTTCCGGAGGGCCGGGAGACTTCTCGATCACTAAAACTTGCTTCGGAATAATTTTAAAATTCGTTTGGTATTAATATTATTCAATCAAAGTTCCTCAAACAAAGTCCATGTTTACGTGAATATTCAGTCAACCGGCTTGAATCCCGTTGTCACAAATGCTTTCAACCCTTTCAATGGAAACAAAATGCCATTACCGCATTTCAAAAGCTTATTCAGAAGTGCATTTCATTCAAAGAAAACAAACAAAATACTTTTTAAAAGGGTTTTTGAAGAGTGCATTTGAAAGCACTTTCCAAATGCAATCACGAAGTTGAAGCTGCCTTGATAGCAGTATCTGACTATACAGGACTGAGCAAGATAAACTACAGCAAGACCAAGAAAGAGAATCCTGCAGTAAACCCGAGTTCTCCACGATCAGACGGAGAATGCGCTCAATTTATCATATTGCTACATTTTCTACCATGATCTTTGGGGATCCTTTCAACGGAAGGAAACAAGCCAAGGACAGCTAGAAAGGTAAAATTTTCTTCGCAACATAAAAACTTGACCAACGAACTTGCCTAAGGAAAACGATGTGGAACAGAACTGCACAGAATGAATAATAACAAGACTGAGGAACGGGACCACAGTATGGGACTGAAGGCCACGAATAATTTCAGGACTGAGGAACAGGACTTGCAATGGGACCGAAGACCATGAGTAATTTTAGGACGGACAGGACTAAAGAATGGAACAGAAGACCATGAATAATTTCAGGACTGAGAAACAGGAATAAGGAATGCGTCTGAAGACCATGAGACATTTCAGGACTGACGAACAGGACTTAAGAATGGGACTGAAGACCATGAGTAATTTCAGGACTGAGGAACAGGGCTAAGGAATTAAGGAATGGGACTGAAGACCATGAGTAATTACAGGACTGAGGAACAGGACTAAGGAATGGAACTGAAGGCCATGAGTAATTACAGGACTGAGGAACAGGATTAAGGAATGGGACTGAAGACCATGAATAATTTCAGGACTGAGAAACAGGAATAAGGAATGAGTCTGAAAACTGTGAGTCATTTCAGAACTAAGGAACAGGACTAAGGAATGGGACTCAAGACACTGAGTAATTTCAGGACTGAGGAACAGGACTAAGGAATGGGACTGAAGACCATGAATAATATCAGGACTAAGTAATGTGAAAAATAACAAAGTTTACGAACTAGACTAAGGGGTGAAGATCTTGAATAGATTTAGGAATAAGACACAGGACAAAGAAATGGGACAGGACCCCATGAATAATTTCAGGACTAAGGAACATGAACAGTAACAAGTCTGAGGAACAGGACCAAGGAATGGGATAGAAAATCTGAACAATATCAAGACTGACGAACAGGACCAAGGAACGGGACAGAAGACCATCAATTATTTCAGGACTATTGACGGAACAGACCATAGACAAAGAGAACTGCTGTACACTAACTAATTTGAAACTAGGAACATCATTGCGGACTAAGGACCTTGGACTAAAACAGAGGAACAGAACTGTGATTGGCACTAGGAAAAAGGACCCTGGACTATGACCAAGGAAAAATACTCAATATTAGAAACTAGGAGCTAAGTCGAGAAGCAAAGTTTGTTCAAGCGCAGGTTCTTAAGGCAGAGGTCCTTGAGGCAGAGGTCCTTGAGGCGGTGGTTCTACGCGGCGGTGGTTCTATGAGGCGGTGGTCAGAGACGGGCATGAGCTAGTCTTATATACTAATTTTGTAGTAGTCAAGGCAACAATTTTGTCAGAGCATCTCCTCCGTGGCTGTTTATGTTACGCTTCTCAAACCTGCACCCTTCTCTGCAACCTATTCTGAAGTTGAGCCATCGCTTGCGATATCTTTCGTAACTGCTACCGTTTCTTGGGTAAACGGGGGAAAAGCCCCCTCCTTTGTCACAAGGCATTGTCTTGCCCCATTAGAATCTTTTGTCTACATCCCAGACGTAGATAGCTTGCTTACTATATGTTAAATTCTTCTTGCTTCATAACGATGACTACAAGTAACGAAGCTGACTGAATATATCTACTAAATTTCATATATACCTGGATTATTTACTGGGAAATAACAACCTTTCTCGATCTAAAAAGGTTTTAACCTTGATGTTTACAGGAAAATTCAGTCAACCGGCTTGAATCGCATTGTGTTATGCTTTTACCCTTTCAATTGAAACAAAATGCCATTACCTGATTTCAAAAGCTTATTCAGAATTGCGTTTCATTCAAAGCAAAACAAAACCCTTTTGAAAACTTTTGTGAAGAGTGCATTTGAAAGACAACAAAACCAAATGCCATCCTGAAGTCTAAGCTGGCTGGATAGCAGTATCTGACTATGCAGTATGAAACAGGACTATCAAACTACTAAAAGACAAACAGGGCTACTAAACTACCAAAAGACAAACAGTATCCTGCAGTAGACCCGGTTCCTGACACGGGACTGAATCTCCATGATCAGACAGAGAATGCGTTCAATCTATTTTATTGCTACGCTTTTATCAAGGATCATTTCAGAGGAAGGAAACAAGGACGCCTAGAAAGCTAAAACTTTCCACGAAACGAAAAAATGGACTAACAAACAGGCTTAGAAACACGCCGAGGAACAGAATTAAGGATGAGGGCTGAATACTGTGAATAATTTCAGGACTGAGGAACAGGGCTAAGAAATGGGACTTAAGACCGAGTAATTTCAGGACTGAGGAACAGGACATAAGAATGGGACCTAAGGCCATGAGTAATTTCAGGACTGAGGAACAGGACTAAGGAATGGGACTGAAGACCATGAGTATTTTCGGGACTGAGGAACAGGACTAAGGAATGGGACCTAAGACTGTGAGTAATTTCAGGACTGAGGAACAGGACTAAGGAATGGGACTGAAGACCATGAGTAATTTCGGGACTGAGGAACAGCACTAAGGAATGGGACTGAAGACTATGATTAATTTCAGGACTGAGGAATTAGGAACAGGACTGAAGACCATGAGTAATTTCAGGACTGAGGAACAGGACTAAGGAATGGGACTGAAGACCATGAGTAATTTGAGGACTGAGGAACAGGACTAACGAATGGGACTGAAGACCACGAGTAATTTCAGGACTGAGGAAAAGGACAAAGGAATGGGACTGAAGACCACGAGTAACGTCAGGATTGAGGAAGAGGACAAAGGAATGGGACTGAAGACCACGAGTAATTTCAGGACAGAGGAAGAGGACTAAGGAGTGGAACGGAAGACGACGAGTAACGTCAGGATTGAGGAAGAGGACTAAGGAATGGGACTGAAGACCATGAGAAATTCAGGACTGAGGAACAGGACTAAAGAATTGGGCTAAAGACCATGAGTAATTTCAGGACTGAGGAACAGGCCTTAAGAATGGGACTGAAGACCATGAGTAATTTCAGGACTGAGGAAAAGGACTGAGGAATTGGACTGAAGACCCTGAATAATTTTTGGACTAAGGAACTGGATAAAGGAACGGGCCTGAAGACCATGAATAATTCCGGGACTAAGGAACATGAACAATAATAAGTCTGAGGAACAGGACCAAGGAATGGGATAGAAAATCTGAACAATATCAAGACTGAGGAACCGGACCAAGGAATGGGACGGAAGACCATCAATTATTTCAGGACTATTTACGGAACAGACCATAGATAAACAGAGCTGCTGTACACTAACTAATTTGAAACTTAGGAACATCATTGTGGACTAAGGACCTTGGACTAAAACAGAGGAACAAAACTATGATTGCCACTAGGAAAAGGGACCCTGGACTAGGACCAAGGAAAATACTCAAATTTAGAAACTATGAGCTAAGTGGAGAAGCAGGGTTCGTTGAGGCGGAGGTTCTTAAGGCAGTGGTCCTTGAGGCAGAGGTTCTTGAGGCGGAGGTTCTATGAGGCGGTGGTCAGAGACGGGCATGGGCTAACATTCGGTCAACACAGTGCCGGCCTTGCTATTTTGATGTGGACAGATTTCAAAGCGCCTAAATGAAACATAGTGTAGATTATTGGCAGAACACATTGGTTGTAGATTAAGGTTCAAGTTGATTCCTCAGCCTCGTTTACAAGATTATTCTTTCGTTTTTGTTTGCTCTTTATTTAGTGTGTAGACCCTTTTAAAGTACTGTTTTTCCTCGATTCAACGCCCGGGGCGCTTATTTGAAAGCCCGTCCCAATGAGGAGTAATTGTTGGAAATTCATAAATAAGCTAAAGTTCCTATAAAAAGTAAGTTTACAGAAACAAGCAAAAGGAGTCTCTTGATTCCTCCCATCAAGAGATTGCTCCTACACTATCAGTAGTGTCTAGAACGAACTGGATAAGCTCAACCTCGTCCCTAGGCCCCAAATCGAATTTCCTCGAATTTCAACCGTCAAATCGATTTTGGCCCTGGTACCGGCCACAAAATCTGCCAAAATACTGGCAATTTCGGCCTAGGCATAAAAACAAAATGTAGATTCCGAAAGCAGATCTTCTCAGAAAGGAAATGCAAAGAAATTCATTTATAACTGTAAGGCAAGATACAATATCTCATGTAGCATCATTTTTTTGGTTTTTATAGATGTTTTTCACATAGTTTTCGGCCTATTTTGGTGTGAAATTTTGAATATGACGTCACTTTTAAATTCTATTGTTTGAACAGCCAATCGAATTGCAAATAGACAAGGCCGATAACAGGATCGAATATGGACAGCGGAGCTTCACGTGGAGGCCTATTCACCCTGGGGACGAGGTTGGGATGAGCTGCTCGATCCAAATAGGGCGATTATTCGAGGGAGGGCGCTTATTCGAAAAAATACGGTTTGTCTTTGTACTTTATTGAGATAGAAGGTAGTCGGTGTATCTTGAATCGAAATAAACAGCTGGACAATCAAACTGTTAGGAGTCGAGAAAAATTCCACAAAATTGCTATCGTTGGGGAAGAGTTGCTTTATAAGCAACTAGGGCTGAGATTTTGTTAAAATTTTGGTGAAATTGCTTTCTTTCTTTATTCATTACTTGCAAACTTGTCAATTGCATTGAAAAGCCAGAAAAGAGCAAAAATAAGAGGTTCTAGGGGGTACCAGTTATTCTGTGGGGACTGAAATACTAGATATGCTAAGCAACTCTTGAGGGCTAGAGCAAAGTCTAGTTTCCTATTGAAAAAATCTGACTTTTTCTTTAACTTAATATTTCGTGTACTTATATTTTTAATTGGCATTTTCGAGCAACAACAGCAACCAAATATCGTTAGGACGTTGTAGGCAGAAAAACAACACAAATTAGGGTACATCTTTCGTGATATTCATGCTATTGCGCCTCCTGTGATACAAAGTCAAGACAATCAATAAATTATGTCTTGCTTTACATGGAGTAAATAATTGAAGAGCAAAAGCGCCAAATGAATTCGTTGGTCACCTGCCTTTCTTCGCTCTTTCTTTGTCAGAAACCACTTATGAGGGACTCTGCAGATAATTATTTACAAATAAGGAACTTTGTTCGTAGGAGGTTTCAATCATGACCACAGTTTCCTCGTCATTTCTTATCGTATTCATATCAAAACTGTGCCGGCATACACGCTTTTTTGTAAAGAACCACTTTATAAGGAACCTACATGTAGAAGGCCCGAAAATTTAAAAAACTTATTCTACTAAAGAGAACATCGTTAAGGAACTTCTCAATGTCGAATGCTTTTATCACTGCAAATAACCAAGAATTAGAAAGCCAGTTCCATTCATTTGCAGTCGAAAATCACATAAATTGCAGGTTACAAATGTATCATATGTTTCCTTGAGTAGTCTCGAGCTTTGCTCACATGCAAGTGTCTCTCTTTTATTGTTAAGACAACTGTATGTGCAGTAATTAAGGAACTATTAAGGAACTTTTTGAACTATAAATTGCCTCAAAACAGGTCAAAAAATAAGGAACTTTAAGAACTAGGCCTTGAGGTAGGTTCCTTATTAAAAAAAGCGTGTAGTCTAGACGCAAGGCCAAAACGGTACAGTTTCGTACCGTATTCGTCTCATAACGGTACAGTGTAAACGGGGTCTGAATTTGCAGAGTAGAAATTCCTTGAGAACCTGCCATGCTATTATTCAAAACCAAGGAATAAAACCTATATTTCTACCGAATTCTATTGAAACTCTAAATTCACTCGATAAAAACAGAATTATAAATTAATGACATTAAAAAGAAAAATAGCCATCCGAAAACATAAGCAGAAACATGCGTAATTGTTTACATCGTAAGGCGGTGCGACATTTACCGATTTTCAAACGGCTTACAATAGACAATGGTGAGACAATGGCTCAACTTGATAAGAAGTCTATGTCTATGTCTCTATGTGTGTTATCTTGACTTTGTACCACAGGAGGCGCAATAGCATGTTCTTTCATAAATACGAATTTCTAGTGCCGTTGGTTCGTATTTTATTAAATTCTAATTTAAAATGGGCCGACAGTTTGCAGAGAAAACTTGTTTGGGTTGTGAAACCGCTTTGATGAAGAAACCCTGCCCGCAACTTCCTCTTCGTAGTACACTCTTTTTTTAAAAGAATATTGTTTATAAGAATATTCAGGCTCAGAATCATCCTATTTTTAAGATTATTGTAAGAATATGCTCAGCCTCAGCTCTCCCATACTTCTGTCTCATTTTTCAGCAGATGCCTGTTTTGCAATGTTAGAACGAAACTTCATGATTGTTAACAACACTTTTTTTGTTATAATAGTTAAATATTTCTTTCGCTCGACCATATGAGATGATTTTTCTTTGAACTATGTTCCCCTAACACCGCATATCAGATTTGAAAAATAAGAATACTTTAAGAATATATTCAGGCTTAAAACGAACATTTTTTAAGAATATTGACGCTGGACAAAATTTATAGCATTCTTATAAAAAAAAGAGTGTAGCTTTGAACGAAGCTTTAAAATTTGAAACCGGGAAGAATGTTGAGATTTTGAGATATTAACATTTCAGGAAGTTGCAAAATCAAAAAGTCCACGACAGTTCGCAAAAATAACACCACATCAAGCATTATATCCCGCAACATTAGTAGTTATCCACAACAGTACGCAAAAAATACCACCACAGTAAGCAAAAAATACCACCATGGTAGTGCGTATCCACCACAGTAGTGCGTATCCACCACAGTAACGCGTATAGATTCGCTAGCACGGGCTTAAAACGTATGATTAATTTAATGGTTTCAGACTTCTATATCTATATCTTTAACAAACCAAATCTTTCGGGGATTTAACAAAAACCAAGAACAAACATCTACGTTCAAAATTTCCTGGTGCTGGATTTTCTAGTTTTCTGTTTTTCGCGTTTAAAAACTAAATACGCCAGATAAGATAAAGAGATATCAGCTATACCGCTATACTTAATTTCCAAAAGGCCTTTGAAATTTCCTAGGAGTGATTTTCTATGTTCTCCGTTCAGAATAACACTTCTCCAGACCCATAGTAGAAATGAAATGAATCTCCGTCTCCAACAAAAGACGAAATTGATTAACTTCAGTTTTGAAAACTTCATAATGAGGGCTTAGAGGGCCTTAGAGTACCAGCAAGGTGCGAAAAGAGCCATTTCTAGAAATATGATTGAACTTTTGTTTTGTTGTTTGCTCGAGAAACGTTGTTTGCTTGTTTTGCTAGTAAATTTCAGGCTAAAAGGCATTCCAGCCTTCAAAAATGATTCCCTTTAAAGAAAGAGTTTCTAAATGATTTTCTTGACAGAAACATAGGTTTTTCAGCAGATTGGCACGGTGTTTCCTTAGGAGTAAATGGCCCCCTCCGTAATGATGATATAACAGCCGCAATTAAGTGATTTTCGCAAATGCGAACATGCCAAGGTGTCGTCTGGCTAAACGCTGGCAAAGGAATGCAATGAAGAGCATTTCAATATTTGGGAAGGTATACCGTAGGTTATACTTAAAACAAAAGGAAAAGGTTTCCTGGAGAAAAAACGATGCCTAGCAATGTAAGAGATTGCCAAAGACAAAGTTGCCCCCTCTAGGGCAGCCACAATGAACAGATTGTCATAAATGCGAACTGTGTGCATTGTTTGCTAAGAATCGCATAATGCGTGCCGGTTCCCGCAAATCTTAGACTATGCATGATGTATAGCCGAAGATTTGCGGGAAGCCATGATAAAGTAAAGTAGTTTCTAGCGAGACAAAAATTTTTTTAATACATGAAGACATAAACTGAGAATCAATTAATTTCCAACGCACCTTCGCATCGATGTATGTTGCATCTTTTGTCTGTGAATTATCGCCGGCACACGCAGAAGGTGAACTACAAGCTCGATTTCTTGACATGACACCTCCATCACACCTTTTATTACAGTCACTCCATGTGCTCCAAGAATTCCAAGATGCTTCAGTACTGTTAACATATCGATGTAAATCTAGAAGAAAAATTATGGCAAGGATAACATGAAACTTCACTCTGCAGTCCATCTTACATTACAGCGACAGTCCACGATAATAGTGATTGAAATTGATCTGATAAACTAATTAGGGCAACTCCAGTGATGATCTAATGCTGTCTGAAATGCAAAAACATCTGGCAGAGTACAACATTTCATAAACGTCCTCTTGATTAGATTTTCTGTTGTGCCGTTCATCAATTGCCCATGATATGATTGAGATAGATTCCGAACTGCCAATCCGTTTTCCTATGTGAAACAGGTGCTACATAGCATGATCAAAATAAAACCTGCTAAATTGAACGTCAGGTCTTTTTCTGTTGAAAATGTTTACAAAATTAAAACAATACTCAAAAAGGCTGCATTCAGTATACAGAAGGAAAAGTAACGCCTCCATAAAGTTTTGGGGACACATTTGAATAAAAATGGCTTGAAGGGTAATTTAAACTTCAAACGAACTTCACCTGATTATAAACTGTTCAAAAACATCACCATCAATCAATCATAATCACCGTTATCATTATCATCATTTTCATCATCATCATCATCAACATCATCATCATCATTATCAGCGTCAACATCATCATCATCACAATCATCATCATCATCATCATCATCAACATCATCATCATCATCATCAGCGTAAACATCATCATTATCACAATCATCATCATCATCATCATCATCGTCAACATCATCACAATCATCATCATCATCATCATCGTCAACACAATCATCATCGCAATCATCATAATCATCATCATCATCACAATTATCATCATCGTCAATATTATCATCACCATCACCATCACCATCACCATCACCATCATCCTCCTCATCATCATCATCATCATCGTAAATCTGATCATAATCACCCATATCCTCATCATCATCATCGCCATCATCATCATGACAATCATCATATTCATTATCCCCACCATAAACCTGATCAAGATCATTAACATCTTCATCATCCATCATCCACCCTGTTTACGTACCATATCTACTTGTTTAGCTATACGTTTGGTTATGAAACTAGCATGACGTGAAATTGAAAATGATAACAGTTAATAATTCACGAGGATTAATCTGGAAAAATTACGAAATTGGAGTCTGTTAGATTGAAAACATATAGAAAAGTTAATGTATACTGTGAAACCGATCCTCCCTAAATCACAAAACGGATTTAGGCTTGAAAGTTGTTATTTGAAGATGTAATCTCCATCTTAGTTCAGAGTGGTACATTTAAATAATTAAATCTTTAATAATCACAGACAAGGGCAGCTGTCCCCGGGGGGGGGGGGTAACTCCCATATGTATGGATACGGGATGTGCCATTTTTTGAGGTACCTTTTTTAGGGGTGGAAAATAAATTTTGGGGTATCAAATTGCAAAAATTACAAACTTGGGGTATCATTTTTTGCCAAGATGATCAATTTTGATTAAGTCAATAATTGCCAAATAAATTTCAGCTGTATAACTCTAAAAACAGACTTTTGAGTATTTCTATGTACTATATTCATATTTCTTTGTGAATTTTGGGGTATACTTTTTAGAATTTTCATAAATTTTGGGGTCAACTTTTTTTACGAAAATGGCACACCCCCGTCACTGATCTATTGAAGTTACCCCCCGGGCGGCTGTCTCAAGTGGGGCTCATCATCCAAGCCCCCACGCTCTAAGCCTCTGCTCAAGAGCGTCTAGGGAAAATTTCACCCTTCCAATTACCTTCAATCCTCTCTTTTATAGGAAAGCTCTAAAAAGCGGGCACCTGACGAAAATTTGTTTCTTTCTCAATTGGAAGATTTCCACTAAATTCGTCCAAAAGCTAAGAGAAGTCCATCGTAAACACGTTACGAGAGCAAAATCAATGGTTGTCGAAGATGTCCTCTTTGGAAGAATTGACTGTATATAATTCAGCCTCGAAGCTCTTGAAGGGAACAGAAAGAAAATTTTCCACAAGTGGCAGAAACAATAGATTGGATTGGAATAAGGACTGCACGACCAGAAAGCCAACAAAAAAATGACAACCGGGAGGACAGCGTTGGGTTCTATGAATTGGAGAGTTATTCGGCGATTTTATAGATCTCAAAACCATGTTGAAACGTCATTGGCTCTCTGGTCATGCAGTCCTGGCTGGAATCAAATCTATTGTGGTTTGCCACTTGTGGAAAATCTATCTCAATGATCGCCATTCATGACAAAAAAGGACAAAAAGAGAGATATAACACCTCCTTAGCATGTATAGCTTACATCAAATTTTCTGTTTAAGCAAAAGTCCCAGAAAGTCTCTAGATGTCCGAGCAAGATCATAGAAATCCAAGAAAATCCCGGAAAAGTCGATGTAATCTTAAAGATGTAGGGATCCCGAAAAATTTTCAAAATTCCCCTAAGTACCCTGGAATCTAGAAAAAGTTTAGCTAAAGTTCTTCTTGGTGAAAGGTTTTGTAAGAAAATGGAATCTACACATAAAGCCATGTTGCACACCCACGTTTAGACCGAGCATTCGCCAACATTACACGTGCGAAATTTTGCTTGAAATGACGACAGAACCTGTTCAAAACTTGTTGCCGAGACCGTAGAAACTTGGAGTCGCACGTGTAACCAGGGATTGATTTTCGAACAGAATGTTCTGCGACCTTAGAAAATACGGTCGCAGAACATTGCTTTGGTTGAACTTTTCGCGACATGTTTTTGCTTGTCGCCCATAATGTCGCAGCGTGTAGACGGTTTGAATTGGCGACGCAGCACATTGCTTTGTTTTCGCGCCTTTTCCAGAAAATGTTCTAGGCCCATTCTTCTTATCACGAAATTTGATTGTCGCGGAACTTCTGTCAGAGCATATTTGTTTCAGTGTGTAGCCACCTCAGGATTTCTAAGAACAGGACATTTTCAGGTGTGTCGCGTCGCCAGAGCTGGTGAGAAGTCGCATATGTAGCCGGAGTTTTAAAGGCTCTATAGCAGTACATTTTTTTTTTTAATAAGCAACTTGACTTTCGTCCAGCCCTCAAAGTTGCTTAAAATTTTAAACATTTCAGCCCTCAAAGTTGCTTAAACGTTGCTTAAAATTTTTGTACCTACTAACCACCCCTGACTTCGCGGGTCAAAATCGTCATCTGTTAGGCCTACAACATGACTTTTGGGAGACAGTAAGTGGAAAAACGTTAGCTAACGAACTTCAACATGCAAAACATAAGAACGAAGAACAATTTCCTAACACAAGAAAGAGAATAAGCATAGTTGTTTGACTTCTTAGTTGCTTACAGTAATTCAATTGAGCCCTCAAGATGCTTTATGTTAAGGTTCAGTTCAGCCCTAGTTGCTTATTGAGCGGTTGCTTATTAATTTAAAAAAGTGTAGCCGGTAATTACGACTCAGCCAGTAATTCCAAACGAGGGTTTTCCTTCCCAAACGAATCAAACGAAGTAAAAATAAAAGCATTTCACTTACCCATATAAAGAACTTCATTATCAAAACTTCCATACAAACGCTTATCATCTAAAGCAACGCTAGACAATTTAACACCAGGAATGTTTATCCAGTGAGTACCACGTTGGTTTGACTGATCAATACCAATTCTATAGAAAACGTCTTGTGTATCTCTTTCTATTGCTATAACACTCCCACCTTTATTGACAGCGATATAAGATAAAATAGGGCTCGAGTTAATGAAGTTGCATCTTTGTATTGAGTTGCATGGTCTTTGTTGATCTGTTGTAGCTACTTTACCGGAATCTGTGAGGACCCAGCACTCCGTCTTCCCACATGTCATTACAATTATAAAGTCATTGTAAGATAAACCATTATCACACTGAAATCCTCCCGAAAATCTAAAGTAATGATACGCAGGGACTTCTGAAGATGTATTATTTGAACAAACTAACAACACATCCTTGTTATTTTCACCAAAAATACATTTCGCTTTCAATGAATCCAAGTTCATGTTGGAATCAGATTGAATCTTTCTTGTGTTTGGGTCCCCATTCGCATTCATATTGGTTACTCTGTCAGTCTCATCATATTTGAAATAGAAGACAGTTGTTTCTTCTATCTTTACTGCGGCAACTTTTCTTGATGATTGAATCTTTCTCCAATGATTTTGATCATCCAGCTTGAACAGATTCATTTTTTCATGTGAACTTGTTAAAGGACTTTTTCCAATAGCATAGAGTGGTTGTCCATCGTAGGTTTGAACACTTCCAACTTTTGAGAATTTGTGGTAAGTATCATTGGTTACTAGTTTCCTGAACCCTGAAATATCGAAATGATCATAGAAGGTGAATATCTAGCAAAAACTTACAGCTAATGGCTATGATACCCGAAATGATTGAATTGAGTTGTACCTGATTTACTGTTAGTTTTACAGTAATGACAAGTGCACTAATTTACAAACATTGAGCAACATCATAGATTGCATCAAACTCATCATTTGTTACAGAATGAGCACGCGCATTTATTATTTAGAAACCACGTTTTTATTAGGCTTTTGAACTGTTTGTGGTTTCGGGCAGACTTTATTTCAGCTGGAAGGGAATTCCAAATTTTTGGCCCTTGGAAAATTAAGGCTTTAATGCGATAGTTAGTTGTTCGGACCTTCGGAATATGTAACGGATTAGTTATCCGAAAATCATGGTTCACATCGTTTTCTAGAAAATAATCTTAGGTTTATTAATGGGTAACTGGTTGGTAGTTATGAGCGCCGTGAAAGGCTGCACCCTGCTATATACAAATGCATTCAGACCAAGGGAAAGGTGTTATGTCGGTTGAGCAGCCCTAGGCTAGAAGCAAGACTATGAAAAACTATACCTACTGCTACTCTCTACTGAATACGGTAATCTCTCAGTTTTATTTAACCCTAATCCTACCAGGCTTTTTTTGATCTAACACAGCCGGGGAGGGGGGGGGTGGTTTCCACTCCCCCTCCATAAATTGCTGCTGTCCAGTAGAGCTAGAGCAATAAAACTTGGCAAAGGCATTGGCCAATGTATTAGGAGTAATGTTGGTAAATTGGGCGTCTCCCACTTCTATTATGACGTCATTTTGACATCATAATCAAAACATGCTATCGACGGTCAAAAATCGACCTTCCCTAATATCAATAGAAATCCGAAAATTTCTTTACATTTTGTTGCTAGTAACTATTTTCTCTTACCTTGCAAAGACTCAGTCAATTCTGATAAGATTTAATGGTAAAATAGGCATTTATATGTGGTTTTGTCATGACCAATTTCCATATAAGGCAATGTCACGTGACCCATTGTTATTATTTTGGAAATTTTTTTGTACCACATTGTAGCTTATACATATAGGCTTAAAGTCAGCTTGGTTTGGAAGCTTACATCCATCACACAACAAAACAGTTTCAAGAAAAGCTTCAGGGGGTGGATTCCACCCTCCCGGGTAGGATTAGGGTTAATAAGAAATGTTTACCATTAAAACGAGCAACCAGGCCAGATTCCATTAAAACGAAAACAGTGCGAGAACCAATAGCCACTGAGACAACAGGCGATGGTAGATTCGATTTGAATTTCAACCACCTTGTACCCTGTGGAGTAGCGTCGGTGATACCGATTCTTCGCCAAACGATTCTCCCATCTGATTGGACGAGCCATAATTCATCTCTGTAAACGGATAGTGAAACAAACTTCGTTTTTTCGATGTCAATGGATTTCTGGACTGTAATGAGGCAACTGGAACCTTCCCATTCCGAAATATAGAGGGAATCATTTTTATAAATCCAACATGTGCTTCTTAAAGTCGTACAGCTCATTAGATCAGCAGAAAAGTCCATGAAAGTAAGGCCATCGTATATTATGTTGCTTACGCCAGTCTTGTTGTTCATGTAAATACAGTATTTATTATTGCTTGCTATCCTTGCAAAAACAATTACATTCATTGGGATTTTGAGTGTATGAACATCCAGTTTCATATAAAGATCATCGTCGATTTTTAAAGACTGGTTAGAGAATATGAGCACCGATACTCCTGTATCTTCGTTTCCAAAGATGACATTTTTTGCTCCTGCAATGGTGCCGTTTGTACCGTTGGCGTTTATTTTGAATAAGGTTTTCTGGCTTGTTATGGCATATAACGAGGTTCTATCAGGACCATAAGTAAAAATACTTGAAATGTTCTTTGGAGCGTCAAAAACAGTCCAAGATAGCAAATTTCCTGAAAGAAAATGAAAAGAATACTTATAATAACGATCATCATAATCATAAATCAACATCATAACAATCATAATCAAAAGCATCATCATCATTATCATCATTATCATTATCATCATGATCATCATGATCATCATCATCATCATCATCATCATCATCATCATCATCATCATCATCATCATCATCATCATCATCATCATCATCATCATCATCATCATCATCATCATCATCATCATCATCATTACCATTATCATCATCGTCATCATCATCATCATCATCATCATCACCACTACCACCACCACCACCATCATGACCATCATCATCATCACCATCATCATCATCATCATCACAATCATCATCATCATCATCATTTTCATCATCATCATCATCATCATCAATATCATCTCCTCAATAATCTGTCATCAGTCATGAGCATGATCATGATCATAATAATCATCATCAATATGATCATCATTCATCGCGATCACGATAATCATCATCATCATTCGTGTTTACGGTCATCATAAGCGTCGTCATGATTGTAGGAATCACAAATCAGCCTCAGATTTATTGTCGTAATCATCAAAACCTCCAGTGCTTACGAGCATGAATATTATAAAAAAAAACAAACTCACGGGTTTCAGGGGTATCAGGGACAGCAATATTGTCTTGTGACAGCAACTTCCTCGATTGCAGCAGCAATGTGAAAAACCATATTAGCTGCACAGAAAATGAACGGATGAAAGTAAATGAAACTCTTAAAAGGTCCCAAGCGGTAAGAAAGAAAACGTGAGATTAATATACTTAATATACTTTAAGGCTACCAGCTATATTATAATGTGAACAAATTACAGTAAAATCCTGTCTTCCCGGTTCATATCTTAAGATTGATGAGTGCCTTCTTACTTTTCAATAAGACTGATTTCAAACCGCTTTCTATGTCTTAACCATGATACCTTCCACCTTAAGACCTGAGAAGCTTGATCAAGATTGCCGACTTTCTGGCTGCTCCAATCCCTTGTCTAGTATGGGTAGTATATTCTAAAGATACATGCAAAAGTCTTGATAAAAACCGATTCGACCCTTATTATGTCCAAGAAATGTTTGTTGCAAGCGGTTTCTGTTTTATGGATTCGTGAGATTAAGCCATTTCTTAAGATATTCAGAACACTTCGGAATGAAAAATAAGAATGTTTCCCTGATCAGACACGTTTGAACATTTTTTGGTTTGGAGCCTTTGGTCCAAATTGAGGTTGGAGTAACTAAATTGCTATCGAGTTAGTCTGAAGGTGCCTTATATTAATACTTGTCATGAGATACGCCTGAGAACTAATTTTTCAACAAATTTATTTGAATTTGTTTAGTTTTCGTTTTCTAACATTAAATATCAATTACGTTTTTGGGGGAATTAAGATGGGAAATATGTTGTTAGATATGTCAGTTAGTTGTATAAACCGTCTTAAAAAAGTTATTCATAGTTTTTCATCCGAGGCTCGATAGTTCTTCAAAGTCCCTTATCTTTTAGGAAATGTTAAGCCTCAAGTTCCTTAATTTGGTATTCCTTAAAAAACAACGTGTAGTGTGCCAAAATATGGCATATTTAACAAAGTAAAACAATATTATAAAAGAGAAAAGTTGTTAAGAAACTTACACAAAAAGACGTCATGATGCAAGCCTTGTAGTATTTCTACCTTTGTTTCCGGTAAACCATTCCTGACAATGAACAAAAACGATATTGCACGAAAAGGATTCTAATTTCTTACAAAGACCTCTCTTACTCCTTATTCCGACAACAAGCTAATGATAAAAATTCGAAATGCTGCAAAAATGCCATGTCAGATATTCTTGTTAAGAGTTGAAATCTATCCAATCAAATTGCAGGATGCTGTATGCTGAGTCAGCAATGCTGAGTCAACATTGGCACACTGGCACGTAGAAAGTATTTGCACGCCGGCCCATTACAAAATATGGCACGTAGGCACGTTGGCACATAGCCATGGCACGTAATTTAACACACTCTTACCATAATGCCTTTAGCGGTTTGAGAAACAACGGGTTCTATTTGAAACGTTTAGTGCCATTTGAAACTCCTAGATAAAAGGTGTATTGGTTAAGCATCCTTGAAAACATAAACACGACCAAAGCTGCTGAATTTCATAGGACATTTTGCATTTTAGTAAACAGTACATCTTCAGGAAGGCAGGCACGACGTAAGTTAGTTGCTTAGTTAGCTAGATACTTAGTTAGCTAGTTAGTCAGTTAGTTAGTTAGTTAGTCCGTTAGTTAGTAAGCTAGTTAGTCAATCAGTTAATCAATTAGAAAACTAATTAGTTGGTGAGTTAGTTAGTTAGTTAGTTAGTAAGCCAGTTAGTTAGTAAGTTGGTTGATTACTTAGTTAGTTGCTTAGTTAGTTAGTTAGTTAGTTAGTATGTAAGTAAGTAAATTAGTTAGTTAGTTAGTTAGTTAGTTAGTTAGTTGGTTAGTTAGTTAGTTAGTTAGTTAGTTAGCTAGTTAGTTAGTTAGTTAGTTAGTTAATTAGTTAGTTAGTTATTTAAGCTATTTAGCTAGTTAATCTGCCAGTTAGTCAGCTAGTCGGTTAGTCAGTCAGTCAGTTAGTTAGCTAGTTAGTTAGTATAGTTACTCACTTAGTTAATAAGTTACTTAGTTAGCTATTTAGTTGGTTGGTTAGTTTGTTAGTGAGTGAGTGAGTCAGTTAGTCAGCTAGTTAGTTGGTTAGTTAGCTAGTCAATTAGTTAGTTAGTTATTTAGTTAGTTAGTTAGTAGGTAAGTAAGTAAATTAGTTAGTAAGTTAGATAGATAGAAATTAGATAATTCATTAGTTAGTTAGATAGTCATTGCGTTGCCTAATTAGTAGGTAAGAAATTGAAATAGCTATAGCTAGATATTTATTTAGCAAAGCTACTTACTGACTTGGTTTAATAAGAGTTTGATAGTTATATACTAAGAAGACAAGACTCAAAAGACTAGATTATTCTTTTTAAATTTTCTTAATTACCCTAGCATATAAATGATGGAAATAAATATATTTATTTGCCATCATCTCCTGATGAGTGGGAAACCACGAAAAACAGGCTTGTCGAGATGAAGAGTCTAGTCTTTTGAGTCTTGTCTTCTTAGTATATATATACCGCTCTACTTATATGTATCGAGCACTTTTTCGGTAAACCGAAACACAGACTTCGGAGTTTGATAGTTATACAGCTTCTAAAATGACATTTACATACCGTAATTTTCATGTGAATTTGGCACCAAATCACAAACTTGAAACAAACTTGAACTTGAATCTCAGCAAGTTAGTGTGAATCCAAATTGAAACACCAGCCAGTTCATGCTGAATTGATACTTGAAACTATTTCTGAAACTGGTGGTGCAACAGAGTGACAGCTGCTTTACGAAGCCACAATGAATAAACTATTATCAAATTAATTAAAATAAAAAGATATCAGTTTTGAAAATATCAATGCCTTTCAGAGATTTCATGTACCTGTGGATGTATATATATAGCATCTCTTTAACGTTAGACTAAGCAAGGCTTGGTTTTATATTTGCTGTAAAGATTGGATTGTATATTTTATGAGCCTGTATACAAGTTTTTCTGATACTTCAACAAGTGGCATACCACAGTAGATGGACTAAAGAGCTCAATAAAATCATACAGTAAATCACCACAATATGTTTTTTAATCGTTTGAAGATGCTGTCACCACCGAATACGAGTTAGTAAGTCAATCAGAAAGTTCGTTGGCAAGAACTGAACGTTACTTACTTAATTAATTATTCAGTTAGTTAGAAAGCTAGTTAATTAGCTGTTTAATCAGTTAATTACTTAGTTAGTTAGATAGCTAGTTTATTAGAAGGTAGTTAGTTAGCTAGTTAATTAGTTAGTTAGTAGTTAGTAAGTTATTTAGCTAGTTCGTTATTTATTTTGTTAGTTAGTTAGTAAGTAAGTAAGTTATTTAGTTAGTTATTTAGTTAGTTAGTTAGTTAGCTAGTTAGTTAGATAGTTAGTTAGTTAGCTAGTTAGTTAGATATTTAGTTAGATATTTAGTTAGTTAGTAAGCTAGTTAGCTATTTGGTCAATCAGTTAGTCATTTAGTTGGCTAGTTTGTTAGTTAGTTAGTTAGTTAGTTATTTAGTTAGTTAGATAATTAGTTACAGTTAGTTAGTTATTAGTTGATGAATCAGTTAGTTAGTTATATAGTTAGTTAGTTAGTTGGTTACAGTTAGTTAGTTAGGTAGTTAGTTAATGAGTCAGTTAGTTAGTTATTTAGTTAGTTAGTTAGTTGGTTACAGTTAGTTAGTTAGGTAGTTAGTTAATGAGTCAGTTAGTTAGTTATTTTGATAGTTAGTTCGTAAGTTAGAAAGCTAGTTAGTAAATTTTGAAATGCTGAATTCAGACCAACTACAAGTAAAGCCTGTTATCAAGCAGCTAAATCTTCAGCCATATGAATGTAAATAGTAAGGCCCTATTATTAGAAAGAGCCTTAACCCTGATTATGTTATAAAAGTCATGGCATAACACCCTAAAAAAGTTGTGTTTAAAAACTTAGGTTAATATGCGCGGATATTTACTGTTTCCAAAACTACTCTAGCTTTTATCTCAGTTGCAGTTTTACCAGTATTTCAATAAAATCTAAATATGGCAAAACCGGGTCGTGTTTGCAAAATTATTTCTATATTTTCAACACAGCAGAACAACGATAGGTGGGATAAAATAAAATATTCATGAGATAGAAATTTCACACTCATTCTATCTTAGCGATTCGGAGATTTTTTCATGTTGTACGTAAAACATTCAATACTGTTTTTGAGTTCATGCAAGTGATTTTTTCTTTCCTTGACGTTATAATGCTATTGAATGATTCGAAATAAAAACACCTTATATACCACCTACATCTTTCATTGATTTAACAATTAATGTTTTCTCATGAATTACGCCTTTATGCTTTCAGACCTCTTATTTTTGCGTCTAAATTCTCGCGTCTCATTATATCCGCTGAAATGAGTTGTCGTGTTTTATGAAAAATTTGATGAAGAAGATGATGATGAAGATGATGATGTTGATGATTATGATTGACGTGTCAGACGAAAAAAAGCTTTCAGAACGAGTTCTTTTCTGACCTGTACTCTTCAATAAATCCTATTGATTTTCCCGCTGCATCCCGCTAACTGATTGGTGTTCAAAACACGATGCCAATTCGGCTTTGCTTTCTGATTAGTGCATTTCGATCCGGATCTGAGTATGAATTCCGCCTTAGTCATTAACGATGATTATGAATTTCATGGAGATTTTGACTATGATTATGAAGCTATCTGAATTTTTTCTTGCGATCTTTAAGTTTATTATGCTTTTCCTCTACTACTGCAATGTTAAACGATTGCTACTTTCTTTGAAATGAGTTTTCACGTTTCATAAAAAATTTAGAAACATTCTGATGATGATGATGATTAAGATGATGATGATGATGATGATTAAGATGATGATGATGATGATGATGATGATGATGATGATGATGATGACGATGATGATGAAGATTATGATGATAATGATGATGATGATAATGACTATTATTTTTGTTATGATTATGATAGTGATTAGGATAATGATTATGATAATGATAATGATTATGGTTATGCTTATGACTATGATAATTACGATTATCGTAATATTTTCCAATATTTAACCTTATCTTTATCAATTAATAACTTAAGATGGTTCCTAATTTTTATAAAAAAAAACAGTTGCTTTATACTCGACTCGTAACACAATGCTTGTATCTACAATTCTCGCCAAATATGTTATAAGTATGTTTTACCTTAAAACTCTAGTCCTATAACCACATATTTCGGTAATTAGACCCCCCTCCCCCCGACTCAATGTTGGGACCACTGGCAACATCGATTCCACCAACATTGAGTTGGGGGGGTAGGGGGTATGCGTCTTTAGAGCGAGAATTTAAAAAAAATTCGAAGTGTCCCAGCATTTTTGGCGAGGATTGTACTGTAGCATTCTTCCCGAAAAGAACGTAAACACTATTTTATAAGAATATTGTTTCTAAGAAAATTAAGTCCCAAAATTGATACAATTAACAAAATAAATTAAGAATGATAGCCAGACTCAAACTTCACTGCACGCAAGGAATGATTTCCTATTTATCTGCGTTTTCACTTTTCCTTGCAATTTTTGGGCTATTATGCTTTTTCCTCTACAACTGTATTTTGAACAATTGCTACTTTCTTTGAAACAGGAATGATGACGATGATGATGAAACTGTCGCTTAAGAATAATTTAAGGAAACTTTGAAGACTTCACACTCCAAATTTTTAAAAGGCAATCGAGGATAAATGTGAGGAATTCTTTTTACACATATATCTTATCTCACAACGAGTCCCGATTTTACGATGCATTCATAATTTGTCAAATATGGTTAACAATTATAGCTGGTGTCTAAATCTTAGCCTAACGTTTCTTTTAAAGGTTGCTCTTATAAAAAAGTGCGTTAGGTAGCTGCCTGCCTATATACTCAGGTAATTAAAAAAGCTTACCTCAATATAGGAATTTAATGCCCAAGGAAATTGATCAAGAGCAAGGAAACTTACGCGAATTTCATGTATCATCTCTTATTTATTTGATACATTTGTTATGAAATTAGCGAGAATCCTAAAATTCACGTTACTCCTGTGGGATGTTTATTTCCCTATTATAAGGTATTTGATAGGTAAAAATAATTAATCGTACCTGCAAGCTGCCAGGAAGACTAGCTCATCACAAATTCTGCCTACGGTGGTTGTATTTTCTGCAAAGAAGCGGTTAGAACGATAAAATCGCTGGTTTCTTGCTAAAAACTCAGATTTTTTGTTTTCTTATTTAATAATTCAATATTTGTTTGAATTTTATAACAATATATTTCTATTTGAAATGCATGCCGCATTGGAAACGCTAAAAATCGATTTGAAGAACATCTACGGGTAGCTAGTTTAAAAAGACAATGCTTTCTCTGATGTTTCTAAAGCTTGTTTTCCACTTGGATGATTTACCGCGAAGCGTAGCAGCTATCGTATTTGCATTTCCTTATTTCTTCCAATAGCCGCTTCTAAATGCTCCGCTGAGCGCGATTTTGAATTAAAGTCGATTGAACTTGTCCGCAGCGTTCGAGGGTGCAAGCCAATCAAATCGTCGAAAAGCTTTTACACGACGTTTTTACGTTTGCACCGTCTATTAATTTCCCGAAAATTGAAAACTTTTTTAACGCGTGCATCGTTTCAAAAGCTGCTCAGACTGAGCACTGATCAGTGAGACTGAGTGCAGCGAATGTGCTGTGCTTGTTGGTCCAGATTTTATGAGCGGAGCTGAGATTCTTTTGATAAATGTAGCAGTGAAAATTGTTCAGTTTTTTCCATTTTTCTTTGCCATTTGATGAGTATCCCAACTCGTACAAGCGCCCCCTCAAAGGTACTGGAATTATTAAACGCCCCGGGCGATTAACCGAGGCAGCATGGTATGTTTTTAGACTTATTACATGAAGCCCACTCTTTACAAACAGCAGCAACAACAACAACAACCATACAGCTTTTTGCTCAGTGGATTAAGCGCATTCAATGTTTGAGCGTCCAACATAGACTCAAAAGCGCAACTACGGTTCATGTAACAAGTGTAGTATGTTATCGCATCATGCTCCTTTAGAATTTATTTGAAACGAAGCGAAAAGGAGGCCTATTATAGGTTTGCGGCCTCACCGCTTCGACCCCTATTTTGCGTGCGGCTTCGGAACTTTTTCTAGAGATTGTGGCTTCAGAAAAAAGTTGTGGCTTGCGTTTTTTAGTGTGTAATTGACATTGGTTTGAGGCATTTTGCATGCGGCTGCGGCTTTTGAGCGGAAAAAAGGCAACATAACATACATCTATAATTTAACAAGGAATGGGCGTGAAGAGGGCTCTGTGGCGCTAGAAAATGAAGTAGGAAAAGTAACCATTAGCGATCATGAGAACAAGCGACCGGTAAAATATTAGCCGTTAGCGTTATAGCCATTAGTGTTATGTCCACAACTGATGTTAAGCGACAGCGGCTTAGGCATTTATTTGACGACGGATTGCGGCTTGGAGTTGTTTTTTTTGCGATTTCGCTGCTTCTAGACCCCCTATAATAGTCCCCCCGAAAAGGGCATACAATACACACTTTTTTTAATAAGAATACAGTCTATAAGAATATTCAGGCTCAAAATTGCCAAAGAACAATGGAAGTTTAAGAATATCAATAGAAAAGTTCGAGCCTCGGCAAAAATAGGATATTCTTATAAAAAAAAGTGTGTATTCATGGGAAACAGAGTTTTCCGACGACTAACTGTCATGATCAAACCATGAAGAACGCTCGAAGAACGTACCAAACGGATTTTGCCAGCAGGGAATGCGAGAAAAAACCAAGGAAATTTGTGAGAAGTCAAATTTTTATGGAAACACCTGTCATAGGAGATAACCAGCCGAAATTCAGAGCGAGACAGATGTATAAATTCAAACAAAAATTATCAAAATTCCCTATTTGATATTAGTAAACTGTTGACATACTGGACATGCCGCTCATATGGGTGGGTTTTTTCAACTGAAATTCTCTACACATGGGTCTGAGATTCTGCTTGATTCAGGTCGATGGGTTGGTATTTTAGGATTTTCTTACCAATAGGTCCCAATATGATTTACTGCAAAGTGGCTGACAACCTTTCTACTTTGCATTTTGCTTTCGAAACGATGACTTAGCAGCAAAAACAGAGCTCAATCACATTGATTGCAAAGGATCGCGGTCAGATTCGATTTTACGAGACTTTGCGTGAATTCTAGCACTGTAAAGGTATTTTAAAATCAACCAAATTCATACACATGGGCTAGAAATTTCCTGATATTCATGCAAATGGGTTAGAAATACTTGAAAATCCTATCATACAAATGGGTCCTTTTGTCAAAGTCCAGATTCACGTCTAATCATGGTCACATTGAAGTACCCCCGGAGGTGAGTTAGTCCCGGCGGTTATTGCTTCTAAAGAAATGCTTTCGCTAAATGATTTCGAGCTGTAAACATAAGAAAAGGGAAGAGGGGGCTCTGGGGGATTTCAACTGACAAAACAATTAAAGAACAAACCCCAATTGCTCTAAAAATTGTCCTTGTTTCTCAATGACTAGGGGTCTCGAGCAATCCCCAGTTCTTCACCCTTACATCCTCGCTCTCTTAGACTTTTGGAAAGGGGCAGCAGAATTTCGGCTTTCTAGCAATACAGACGCACGAGGGGTACATCATAGGAAAGCAAGCATCGAGCAAGCATGATGCAGTCGGTGTCTGCTAATGTTAGTGCTAACGTTAGGCGTGGTTTGGGAGCCATACAGAACACACATACAACGTATGAAACAAGCGATGTCCTAGGCTGATATTCCTGAATCAAAACTGTCATTAACCCCTCAAAATTAGGATCTGTTTTGAATTGTCAATTCAAATTGTTGAATTGTTTTAAACAGAAATTCTGACAAAATTCTGACAAAGGCACGAAAATTTTGAAAAAGATTTCCAGAAGAGCTCCTTCATGGCCTGGCCTTGCCTGGGTGGAAAACGACGATAAATATAAAGCTGTAAAAGTTAATTCACACTCATGAAAAGTTTCAATAATCAAAATATCTTGAATATAAGATGAATAAGACTTACTTTGGAAATTTCGCAAACAAGATGACCCCTACCCTTCGACAATTGACAGAGTGATTCTTTGAATATTGGGCCTAGACACTTTTCAATTCTGGAACTTTGACCTTGATCCTGGTTTTCATAATATATCAAACGACAGCGTGCTGAAGTTTTGCAGCTGAGCTTTCCAACATCTTTACTTTCTGCTCAGAACAATGAACCATGCACAATAACTAAATCAAGAACAATTCGTCCAGAGAAGCAAATGACGATTCCATTTTTGTCAGTGAAAACAGTGAAAACTCTGACAAACCCTGACCCGAGCTTTTAAATTTTTCCCGCGATTACCTGCGCAGGCTCTCATTCCTCACCGGTCTCCGCATGGTCTCCGTATGGAAGAACCAAAGGAAACAGAAGGGGGCCCCCCAAATTCCTTCGCCATTCTACAGAAATTCTACTAAGAAAACTGCAAGTCTCTTAAATTACCTAAATGACATGCTTTCGTGCCAACGTGCCTTTTTTCTTCCCTTCCTGTATTCCGTATTCCCTCGAATAAGCGCTCTTCCTCGAATAAGCGCATCCTTTAGCCTCAGCCGGCAATCACGTTGGTCCTAGACACCCCTTTGAAACTGTGTATGTGGAAGCTCTTGATGGGAGGAATCAAGAGAGGAATCAAAAGACAGTCACCTTCTGCCAGTGTTGCAAAACTTAGTTTTCTGTTTATTCAGAGATTCTCAAATAATCGCTTCTCTTTGAGCTTTGAGACCAACTTTAAAATAAGCATCCCGGTCACTTAATCAAGGAATATAAAAAATACCGTGTCTTCGTGTCTTCTCATTTTAATGTCAGGGCACGTTGCGCAAGCACGTTGCCGTCTTCCCGCTAATTATTTTTTGAAAAATTCCAACCCGAACCCCCTCTCTTATTAGAACCCCCGCTTATTATGATATGCATTTATGTTGCTGTCGATATTTGTACTTATTTCACTGGATTTCTTGGTATGAAATGTCACTAATACATTCTATTTGCTTGTTGGGACTATGGATTGCCTAAGCTTGCAAGAACTACAGGGCACGATCGCACTGCTTTGCAGCAATTTGCCGACAAACTTTGTCCAACAAATTCCGATCCGCCTTTATTTTGACGCCCCGCAATTAGACCTTGAGTGCTGTTCCAACTCCCCCTGCCTATTCCGACCACCCAAGCAATAAGGGACCTCGAGTTATGCCAACAGATGGCAGACTCTTAAACAAACTAAGAGATGTAAGAAAATTATAACATGACGACTACTTTCTGCATCTGGCAATTTACCATGTTTACCATGTGAGAACTCTTTGTATTGAATTTTTGTAAAACTGCTTCAAGGCGTCATCCCACTTTTTGTAACATATTTTTAAGTTGAAGTATGCTAGATTGACAAGAAATCAAAACGAGTTAACCCATCACAGATTCAATCAACTCACTTTGGGCTAAAAAAGACCATTTTCCCGATTGTTAGGTGAGGGCAATAGGCGAGGGATGGAAGTTCATGCAACACCTAATTAGCAGTGGCAAGCGAAAGGAGGGAGGCAGGGAGGGGCAAATGCCCCCGGGCGCAAAGCCATAGGTTGTGCAAAATTGTATATTTTTGTAATACGGGAAGAAAAAGGAAAGAAAAATCATATTTGCCTAAAAATGGAATGTAAGGGGCGCAAAATTCATGTCTGCCCCCTGGCGCTGATTACGCTCGCTACGCCACTTTGCTAATTAGAGGGGTTCAAATAAACGGGATGGTCGCAATTCTAAATATGGTCAAGGGGTACGTCACTCCTCGTTAATCTCACACATTCCTTCCGAAACTTCTATTGATGTCACGGAAATACCTGCGAAATCCGAAATACCTGCGATTTCAACAAAATCTCGCATGCCGTTTTGAAGATGGAAATGCCCCTCGAATATGGACCGGGTCGATTCGCTTAAAACATTGATGAGCTCCGCGGTGTTTCTCTTTGCAGAAAACATCAGAAATCATCGAAAAGTTTGTTGTCTATGCTGTATATGCAATTACTAATTGTAAATACAAGGCTGTTTGCGCAAAATTACTCAGCACAACAAAGATAGAAATTCAAGTTAAAAAAAGATCAGATTGTTGACTTTCTCTGATTAATTTTCACCAGAACCAAGAAAAATTATTGAATTTTAAAATTTGAAGTTTACAATAAAACGACCATAACCAGTTTATTACAAACAAAAAACAATCTACAAGAACATCTGCCTATCCCATGAAAAAAGCAATCGAAAATTCAACCAAAACCAATATAGATCAAGTAAGGCCCTGGCCAAACAATGGAACATTGTTTGTGAAACATTTCATGCAATGTTTGAACGTTTAGCCACATCACAAAACATTGCTTGGCAAGCAAAATAAGCAGAATTTGTGGCATGGTACTAAACTGCCAAAAACATTTTTTTGCTTGACGCAAGCAAAAATGTTCAATGAGCGTTGCTTTGCAACATGATCAAACGGTAAAAAATTTTGCTTCAAAAACAAATTTCAAATGTTCGACAATTAATGCTTGATCGTAAGGCCAGGGCCCGAGGCCTGCTTTCTACATGGTCATAAGAGTGGCGAGAGCATCGGGAGACGGGGGTTCCAGTGAAAATGTCGCACGCCGCAACACCCAAAAGAGTAGCAAGAAGTAGCTACAACGGAACTTCGCTAAAACCTAATTTGGTATTTTTGCATGTAAGAAAAGTATATGTTTGTGTTCCCCCACGTTTATCGTGTCGCGCGGCATTTCGCTGAGTAGAAATGACCTTACGTAGCTAAGAGATTCGACTCCTATAACTTCAAAAACTTCCTTGAGACATTTTCCTGGCTATGACACTTGCAATGCTGTGGTAGATGGGCCGTAAGAATTCATTTTGATTTAACTTTGTCGGTTTCCACTGTGCTTCGAGAACAATTTTTTAATACATCATGGGTTTCAGGCGTTTAGGCAAATTTTCAAAGCGGATGGAGAGCGCCACAAATCACCACCGTAGAGAATCCAATCACAAAACTGTCTTCGTCGCTATTTTCGCAGTAGCGACTAAAGATTTCCTTTTTGGATTTGTCGCCTTGGCTCTTACAATGCTTTGAGGCGTTCAAAAATGACGTCACGCCTCTTTGGGGGTAGGAAATACAGAGATAGTGACCGTGTGTGGCAAGGAGGGAGGGAGGTGGTCAATAACTGCCAAAATTTGCCTGACGTCATTTTTGAACGGTTCATTACGACCAAAGGGAAAGCAGGCTTTGAAAATAATTCAACCCTTTAAAGTACCAAATAAACGTTAAAGTACATCTTTTATCTGCCTCGATTTCATACTAGTATCGTGTATCATAGAGTGAGGCCTCACCATCGTTTGACTTGTATCTCGCTTTTGCTGCTTCGTGAAGCTGATAACAATTCCAATAGCTCAACTCAAGTAATGAACAAGCGTGCATACATCTACTGTCCATTACCTTGCACAACTGGCTCACTTTTTCCTGAAATCAATCGATAACATCACTCAGACATTAACTTAGGCACTTTATTGCTATCCTCTTGACTAATCATCCCTTTTTTAAATATAACCTTTCGCGCTTATTAAGACCCCCCCTTATTAAGGTTTGCTTCAATATTGGTGTCGATACTTTTTACTTATTTTAGTGTGACTTTCTTGGTACGAAATTTCACTTATACACCCTTTTTGTTTGTTAGAACCATGGATTACCTAAGCTTATAAGTACTATAGGGCCCGTTCGCATTGCGTTTCAGCCATTTGCTGACGAATTTTTTCAAAAAATTCCTTCCCTTCCCCGTTTATTATTACTCCCGCCAATAAGATTCTGAGTGCTGTTACAACCAACAACCTTAAGCCTATTCCGACTCTTAGAATAATAAACTATACAACATGGATCAGAAACACATAAATAACATAGACTGTGTCAGCAAAAAGCTAGGTGATTCCTAGACTTATTACCTGAATCGTAAGTTTCCACTCCTCCACCACCCCGACAACCCGCTTCAACAACTTGGGCAATTCTTATGGGTACGAATTGCTTATTTGTTCCTAAAACCACGCAATAACTAGCTTGACCATACCCTTTTGCCGGTTTGAGCGATCTCATGTTCGTGTTGGCCTCGGTTTAATGAGCGATAGCTGGGACTCAGGTAACAAGTCTACATGATTCCTATAATAGCTTACCGGTATAGGCTTAGCCGTTTGTCCAGGAAATGGAAGGCCACCCGTCCCAAAAAAGCCAGCGATTTCTGGGACACTTGACATTGCAACGGCACAAATTAGGAAGATGGCGTTTATTTTGTTGATCATTTTAAATTCGTCTGAAAATGAAAAATCACCGTTTAGAATAGAAAAAGACAGGATCAGAACATCGAGTAATTATGATAATAAGGTTGGATTTATCACATACTAGCTTTGGCAGAAGGGACGAAGGGGAAAATAGTAAATCCTATACCCCGCTTACACGTAGCAATATTATCGGGTTAGCTATCAGTTTTGACCTCTCTCGGGATAGCGATCTTTACAATTTTTGACGTGTAATTAGTCTGTCCGGATGATACATTCTATCCATTTCCAGACGGTTATCCACATACGTGACAGGCTTAAGCAGATAGATTCAACATAGATCCTGTATCCACACTCTTCTTTATTACGAATGTTAAAGTATTGTGAAGGTTCTCATGGCTAAAAAACGCACAGTATAGCTTCTGAAGTGCATTTCTTGTCAACAGGAATTGTCTAAACAATGAAAATTACGAGAGCTCTCCTTGACCACGGTTCCTCCATATTACTGATGATATCCCTTTGCATTACTCCGCACCCTGCAAGTCTACATTACTGATGATATTCCTTCATGTTACTGATGATAGCCCTCCACATTACTGAAAGATAGCACTCCAAATTACTGAACATCCTCTAAATTAATACAAGAGAGCTCTCCACATTACTTCACGATATTCCTGCACATAACTCCGTACTCTTCCCATTACTGATGATATCCCTCCACATTACTGAAAGATGGCCCTCCACATGACTGCACATCCCCCACATTACAGAAAGATAACCCTTCAAATGACTGAACACCCTCCACATAACAGCAAAATCCCTCCACATTACTGATGATATCCCCCCACATTACTGAAAGATAGAAGTACTTTTCTTGAAAAGATTTTCTTTTTTTGACAGGATTGGCAAAATCAATAATATCGTCATCAACATTGCAAGTGTTCCTTTGCACACAATATTGCTTTTTTATCATGTCAATCTGAAAAGAATCAGTCTGCAGCTTGGCTTGGAAACAGCCAGCTTGGAAACATAACTTGTTTCTCCTACATTTTGAAACATTTCTGAAACTTGTTTGATTAGACTCGGCCAGACACAGGTCGCTAGCTTTCACTCACATTAAATTGTTTTCAATTGAATTGAATCGTGGTTGTTGCAGTTTTAAGCGAATAGCTGTTCTACTCAACTGCGATATCCAACTAATATAGTACAGAAGTCTACGGTTTTATGTGTAGAAAAGCACTTTTTGATCAAACGCAACCGTGACCAAATTTAATCATTTGGCCAGAAAGGATGAATATGAATATGTATTTTTGGTCAGAATTGCAATAAGTGGCCTAGCATGTGGCAATGGCGGTGGAATAACGGTAAAACATAGCGGCGAACAGGGCAGCTGCAACTTATGTTTCAATGACTAATGCATGTCATGAAAGCACTGTTTGAAATTAAAAACTTCAAATTTACTGTAGGTAGACACTACTTTCTCAGTTAAATTCTGTCAAATTCCGCCCTTATAAGAAAAAATTTTAACAACATGGCTGTATTGAAACCTAACTGATTGGAGGTGGGGGGGTGATAAGGGATGAAGTAAGCATATACATCAACCGTATAAGATTTGTAGTATAAATAAAATGAAAACGAAATAAGAATGGAAATCCCTAAATTCTGGTGATATTCATCAATCATTTGTCTTCTCAAAAGTTTTTAGTATTACCCTTATCAGAAAGTTTTTAAAGTGTTTCCCACTTATCACTGAAATGAAATAGATTGTTCCCTGTACCCTCCAAAGATTCCTGCTTCTTCCATGTCCCCCAGATCAATTTTCGGCATGTGCTCATGTTCCCAAGAACCCTAATACGATCCTTAAAAGTAAAATTTATCCTGATCCACTGATCATTGGAAAATATTTCCGTTTCAATGACTTACGAATTACTCTGGTGGCAATTTCATTGTTTCACAGTCAGCCTCTGTCAGGATTTACTTTCTCAGAAAAAGAAAAAAGTGAGCAGCACTGGTCCCTTGAAAGTTATTGATTAAACTAAAGCACTAAACACGCTTTTTATTTTTGAAGAACCTAGCTCAAGGTCTAGTTCCGAAAGTTCCTTGTTTTTGGACCTCGTTTGATTGAATTGTAGTACCAAAAGTGCCATAAAAATTCCTTTCAACTGCATATTTAGTGTTATGAGTACACCCTTTTTTTATAAGAATACAGTCTATAAGAATATTCAGGCTCAAAATTGCCAAAGAACAATGGAAATTTAAGAATAACAATGGAAAAGTTCGAGCCTCGGCAAAAATTAGGATATTCTTATAAAAAAAGTGTTTATTATAAGGTGTAACTGCTAGAGGAAGCAACGAATTGCGTTACGCAAAGTTTCGTAAAAGTTTCTTAATTTTAACTAGTCATTTAGTGCGTTGACTATTATAAAGGGACACCTGTATGTGAGCAAGCTTGGAAACTTCTAAATGAAACATTTGAAACTTGCGTAACACACAACTTATGTGAGTTTTGACTGCAAATGAATGGAAACGGCTTCCCAATTATCGATTGTTTGCAATGATGAACACATTCGAAATTGAATCCTTTCGATTTCCATGTCCTTTCGATTCTCTCTTTAGTAGTGCAAGTTCTTACTCGGCCTTCTACATCTAGGTTCCATACAAAGTGGTTCTTTGTAAGAAAGCGTGTAATCGCATGAACAATAACAGCGTGCAAACTTTTCAAAACCTTAAAACACATTGGAACAGTGTAAAGCCGAGTCCCAGTAAAGTTATAACGCTCGGCACTTCGTCAGTATTTTTTATCTTCTCAGCTTCTCAGTGATTTCAAGCAAATGACTGTAGCTAGTTACGATAGATGAAGTGCGTGGAGTGTTTATCGCATTACAACGTATAAAAAACAGATAAAATTTTGAAAAATCCACGATGTCATATTTTAAATTTACAGATAGAAGAAAAATAAGCGATAAATCACCTTTATTTAGACCACCGCAGACTCGAAAAAACAATCTCTTAGGCTTCTTGAGAAACAGCGTAATGCAAATCAGTAATCTTGAGAAGACAATCTACCATTTTAGGAGCGAAGATCAGCTTTTATATTTGCATGAAGGACTTAGATA
>JACTAT010000001.1:1923156-1962762 GCA_014526335.1 Chrysaora quinquecirrha
AAAGTTGAGCTAACTTGATTTGAGTCAAATTGAGTTTAGCAAATTCAAGTCAAGTCAAACACTGGTGCATGAATAGTTTTGACAATAACTGGAAAACATGGGCTTACATCATCATATCAAGTACATCTGTGAGAAACTGGAAATCAGCATAATCACCAGAGGCTCCAATCACAGTGTTATCATTGACCTTTGATATTCTTGAAACGCCAGGAAACCTTGCAAGTGAACCATAAGATCCTAAAATCAAGAATACACAATCACAATATAGAAACTTTGGTGTTTTCAAGAAAAGTGGAACAAATCTTAGAATATACTGGAAAGAGTCTTGTTGACATTTGAAATATAAAGGCTGGAGGTTTTGATGTTAAGCCAATTGGTTTGCCTTGGAATAAAGCAACAAAAATGTCGACAAATGCTGATCCGAGAGGACCTCCCGTTGCAGTGCCATTCAATTGCTAGCATATTTCATTAATGAAGCTGAACCCCACTTATCTTGTGGTAGACGTCATCACAAATACCCTCTTAGGGAATGGGGCTGGCAAGCTCTTCTTTGTATCATCAGAGGTGCCAGAAGCAAGGCACCAGGGAATGGGGGCAGAAACAATAAAATCGAAGAAAAACAATAGGAAAATCAAAGGGCTTCACAATTTTTATGAGGTCAAGGGGGGCTTCCAGCACCCCTGTGTCCCTTGTGTATCATGCATTAGACAAATCCAGATGGTCAAATCGAAAGGCAAATGAGTGAATAGACTGCTGATCAAACTCCAGGTTCTGAATAACTTTGGCAAAAGACAAATAATCCAAAATTCGTTTAACTTTCAAACATCAAACTAGCCAAATTTTTAAAAATTTTGATGCACCATCACAATAGAAACGATATTAAAAAATCATCTTAATTTACAGAATTGAAAGGACAATGTACCTAGCATATCAGCTGCTATGACAACGCCTCCATTAAACTTCACTCCCAAAACTGAAGTTCCAGTCACCATTGGTTGCCTGAAATGCAATTTGTAATAATTTACAGCTTATGTTTAGTTGACTAAGATATAACATTTAGATTTTCTCAAATAGTTTGGCAAAGAAAGATCTTTGTTTCATTTAGAGGTTTGGAATCTTTCCACATTTCATTTCATTTAGAGAGCATAGCCTCCAACGCTGACTTACAAATGACCCTGAAAACCAAAGAGCCCTCTCTGTGAGAGAGACAGGGTTCTTTTTTTCACATGGACCCTTCAATTAATGCTGTTGGTTTTACCGCTGTATTCCACAAGCTGATTGGTGTTCAAGATGCAATATACTGATTCAGCTTCACATTTTTATATTAGATGCATTACGATATGGGACCTTTCTGCAGAGATTAGCTTTCTTCAACCAGACCTTGGGTGTGCATGCTCATTTTTGTGGGCACGTCAGTGCAAGCAAGTGAAAGTTGTGAGCTGCAAGAAACTTCAAAACTGGTACATGAGGTGCAAGTGAAAAGCCGCCAGCAATGGCAACCTTTTGTAGCATATCTGAGACGACACTTTCGAGGATGCGAGTCCAAAATTTTTTTGAAATCGTCGCTGCAAGTGAAAACATGTTTTCCAACCGGGGCAATAGCCCTCTTCTATTGTTCTATCTTAGTGTTAGCATATTATTCTACAGAAAAACTCGGGTGTGCAAGAGCCAAACTCTGCAAAGGATCGCAACTACGGGAACTGTCTCAAGGATTGCTGCTAGCCCACCCCACCAGTCCGGAAAGCTTGTTCTGCATGCACACGATATATTGCGCGTTTACATCTATCCTCATTTTTTGTTAATTCGCCTTGCAGCTGACATAAACAATAGAAGAACGATGGATCATGTGACTTTTCTATTGCTTTTGGGCTGTGCAAAACACACATACCATTTTTAGGGCACATTAACTTGCTTGTGCAAGTGGAGTGTGGCAACTGATGAATCCACTTAGGTTCATGAAGTGCAGGATGACACACCAGATAGATGCGTGCATGAATGATCCCATGTGAAAGTATTGCTTTCTCCCTCCCCCCTACTCCAATACTTACATAGATCTAGTGCTCTCAGCGTCATTACATCTTGTCTGTGAATGCCCTTCAAATCCAGGGGTGCCATAACATGGTTGATGGTACTGTGTTTTACCTGAAAACATTATTTTTTGAAAGAAACTCGCAGGTTCAAAACTTGAAGTTCAATCAAAGAACCAGTGTCTCTGAATGAATTTTGCTGACTAGGCCTGCACAACCTCGTTCCAAATATAACAATAGAAACGAGAATGAGGCAAATGCGAAATGGTAGCTTCAGAAATGTTTGCCTTGAATTTGGCTCGAAATTAACCAATCACGTTCCGTTCTATTGTTCCTCAAGTGAACTTCGAGCCAACTTTTGGTTTCAATGATATATTTATACAACTCACCGATCAGTGATCCAACTGCAATTCTGTACTTTAACGATGTTTCAGCCCCATCAAAAAATCGCAAAATTTGAGATGTTCCAGCTGCGTTAAACCATCGCTAAATATATCGAACCCTGTAAATTTTGGTGGTTGCATTTTATCCGTGTGTTATTGTACAGTAAAAATAGGCAACGGTAAAAAATAGGGCTAGTGCAACTAAGTATTAAACAAAATGTTAGAAATCCTGTCTGTGAAGCATTAAAACGTTACAAACAGTCAAACAATGTTTGACAAGCAAACGTCAAATGTTTGAAAACAATGTTTGATCGTTTCGCCAAGGCATATATGTGGTCTTAAGATCGTAACAGAAATCACTGCAGCTTGTGCAAACATTAAGGAGTTCAAAGAGAGAAAAATGCATTATATTTTCCAAAATGTTATTCATTTATATAAAGACTATTTATCATCAAAAATAAGATATTAATATCGAAGTTATAAACATCAATAATCAACTACTACATAACAGATATATGGGGTACAAAATAAGCAAACATTTACCCCCTGTTTTGGACATAACAAGCAATAGAATTTAATACAACGGAAGAGCTAGCCGGGAGGTTTTACTGTTATTTTGCGACAGATGAGAGCAATGAGACAAATCGCAAATTACCCCCTGAATTCCGGTGAGATTGAGAATTTAAATGATATACACTTTGAAAACATACGGGGGTGAATATGTAGAAAGCTACTTATAAAGCTTATGAAGCATTAAAAATTAACGCTACATCAAATTAAGTATTTACTTCTAAATACAAGCAAAGGAAACTGAGAAACTAGGAAAAAAAAACAAATGTGTGATATTTGGGGAGACCTACAGAAAGCATTTTTCAGGTGATGACGCCAAGACATCTTTTACTGTTTCAGTGTGTGACCATATGAAATGAAAACGCTCATAGATATTGTATGAAAGGAAGATGCTAGTAGAAAAAAAGCTTGGAGTGAAATTGCCAATGAATATCTTTTGAAATACAGATGCTTATGAATATGGTATGAAATGAAGATGAATACGGTATGCAGTGAATATGCAAATGTATATGGTATGAAAAGAAAATGGTAATGAATACGGTATGAAATGAAGATGCTAATGAATATGGTATGGAATGAAAATGCCAGTGAATATGGCATGAAAGCAAGATGTCCATGAATACGGTATGAAATGAAGATGCTAATGAAATGAAGATGCCGATTGATATAGTGTGAAATAAAGATGCTAATCAGTGTGGAGTGAAATGAAGATGCTAGTGAATATGGCATGAAATGAAGATGCTAATGAAAATGGTATTACATGAAGATGCTTATGACCATCGTAAGGCTATAAGCATCTTCATTTCTTAACATATTCATTAGTTTCTTTATTTAGTTACAGTCTATTTCATACCATATTCACAACATCTTCATTTCATACTGAACCTAGGAGCAAGCTTTCACTGCATTCATAAGCAACATCCTTTTCCTACCCTATTCACAAACATCTTAACTTTATCCAGTCTTTGCCGAGTCTAAAAGAATACAGTTGGTCAAGACAATACGGTATGACATCACAGCGTCCTCATTTAAAAATCCTAGAAAAAAGCCAACGTCAAATTTCGCTAATTTACGACTATCAAAATACAATTTGAATCAGAGTTGAATAGGGTGTTCTCATTCGCGATATTTCGCGATATTTCGTCTTTATTCGCATCATATTCATCGACAGCAGGCCGTAAATTTTTTAACTAAAATTGTCCTTAAATAGAGTGTTATATATTTGGTGTTAATTTCTCATAAAATTGAACATAATTTCAATAGACCAGATTTTTTTGGTTTTTCTTCACTTCCCACCTTCACTGCGCCTGATCCAGAAGAAGGGTTTGTTAAGTCCTGTTAGAAAACAATAAATCATAGTAATTATACTTCAATACAATTAAACATCCAACAACTGCCACCTCCAATAAGCGGCCACCTCCCCTTAACGGCCACTAAGCTTTAGTTCCAAACGCTTTCCCATAGTATTGTTGAACCTCCGACTAGCGGCCACCTCTCAATAACGGCCAATAATCTTCAGTACCAAACGCTTTCCCATGGTATTGTTGAACCTCCGACTAGCGGCCACCTCTCAATAACGGCCACTAATCTTCAGTACCAAATGCTTTCCCATAGTATTGTTAAACCTCCAACTAGCGGCCACCTCTCAATAACGGCCACTAATCTTCAGTCCCAAACGCATTCCCCTAGTATTGTTAAACCTCTGACTAGTGACCACCTCTCAATAACGGCCACTAATTTTCAGTCCCAAACGATTTCCCAGAGTATTATCAAACCTCCTACTGGCGGCCGTCTCTCAATAACGGCCATTAATCTTTAGTTCCAAACGCTTGCCTATAGTATTGTTAAACCTCCGACTGGCGGCCACCACTCCATAACGGCCGCTTGACCTTGGATCTTAAGTTGCCGCTATTCAGTGATTTGACTGTAGTCTTTTCGAAGAGGTCTAGGTCGGTGCAACATTTTTCGGGAAGATGGCGGGCATCTTGAGTAAGGGAATCTTCTCTGCGTTCCATGAACTGGAGTCAAGTCGCTTAAAGAAAGGTAGTGATGCAAATTTTTCTTCAAATTCACGAAAGATGG
The DNA here is from genome assembly GCA_014526335.1 of Chrysaora quinquecirrha. Classification (NCBI taxonomy): domain Eukaryota; kingdom Metazoa; phylum Cnidaria; class Scyphozoa; order Semaeostomeae; family Pelagiidae; genus Chrysaora; species Chrysaora quinquecirrha. The sequence goes on from JACTAT010000001.1 coordinate 1,928,219, forward strand.
AAGAAAAGGAGACAAAAGGAATCTGCGATTATAAATATCGAAAATATCTGCAAAAACTCCAGAAAAATGTTGCTATATCTCACAAAAAGGAATAAGCTTGATCAAATTCCTCCCTGAGCAGATAAGCTGGGACTTGAATCCTTTCTTTCACTCTAACTCCAATAAAACGTGAATTTGAAGGTAAATTTGCAACATAGCTCTCCTGAAGCGACTAGAATCCAGGTCGTTGAACGCGGTAAAGATCAGTTGCAACCCTCCCTGCAACGGAAGTCTAAAAACAAGGATTAGCCAATCAGATTACAGGTTACGAAATGGTCATGTGACAAGTGAGTCAGCCATTCAAGAATTTTCGCCGATTTTTTCTAAATCCAGGAACTATTAGCAAGCTGCAAGCAAAAAAGACCGGTTTGGACGGGTCGTTAGAATTTTTTTTCTAACCGTAAAAGTTCTATATAACCCCCGAAGGCTTATTTCCTTTTAAAAGTTTTTGAGGGGGACTTATTAGAGAGGGGGTTATTAGAAATGGGGGCTTATTAGAGAGGGGGCTTATTAGAGAGGGGGGTTTACCAGAGAGGGGGGCTTACAAGAGAGGAGGACTTATTAGAGAGGGGGTTTTAGAATTGAGGGCTTATAAGAGAGTGGGCTTATTAGAGAGAGGGCTTATTAGAAAGGGGGCTTATTAGAGAGGGGGCTTATTAGAGAGGGGGCTTATTAGAGAGGGGCTTATTAGAGAAGGGGCTTATAGAAGGGGCTTATTAGAAAGGGGGCTTATTAGAGAAGGGGCTTATTAGAAAGGGGGGCTTATTAGAAAAGGGGCTTATTAGAGAGGGGGCTTATTAGAAAGGGGGCTTATAAGAGAAGGGGCTTATTAGAAAGAGGGCTTATTAGAGAAGGGGCTTATTAGAGAGGGGTCTTATTAGAGAGGGGGCTTATTCATAAGGCCTTCACTTTTTAGTGGATGCAGTTGTTTGACCTGATCTATAATTTCAAGGCATTGTGCATTTTTCCGTGATTGATACAACGATCTTATTTCGTCTGGCACTCTTCATAGTATAAATGCCAGAAAAGGCCAAAACATTTGAAAATGGGGAATTTATTTGTAGATGCCGATTGAAAAGCACCAGATCAGAAAGTAGCGCTGAGTTGGCATTGTGCTTTAAACATCAATCAGCCTGCAAGATACAGTGGGAAGACCAACAGAATTAAGAGTAAAGAAAAAGCTCTCACCTGTTCGCCTCTTTCTTTTGAAACTTGTCTTTTGTCTTCCATATCACATTTATTTCCCAAAACCATCTTTTCTACGTCGGCAGCTGCGTGCTGTTGAAAGAGAGATATCAAGATGCTGAAACACTAGGCAAGGTATAAAGAGAAAAATGAAATTGGTATGAAATGATGATACGGATGAATACCTTGTGAAATGAAAATATCAACAAACCCAGTATCAAATTCAGATGCTAAAGAATGGTATGGAATGAAGCTGCTAATACGGTAGGAAACGAAGATGCTCATATATATGTCATGAGTTGAAGATGCTTATGTTATGAATACCATATGAAATGGACATGCTAATAAATACTGTATGAAATGAAGATGCTAATGAATACGGTGTGAAATGAAGATGTGATTGATTAAGTATGAAATGAAGATGGTAATTGATAATGCATGAAAGAAAGATTACGAGCACTATGGCATGGAAAAGTGATGCTAGTTAACTTGTTATGAAATAACGATACTAATGAATATACCTCCTCTATATTTCTGATCCAATTTCGAATGTTGTCAAATGATTTCTCATTTGTGATGTCATAAACCAGCATTATTCCCTTAAAAAATTCAAACAAAAAACTAAACATGGGAAATGCCAACATAATAAGAAAGGTTTAACGTTGATGAAATAAGGTGAAGAAGAAGGTAAAATGGCGTAACAGTGGCCAGTAGCTAGGATCACAGCATAGCTAAATGAGTCCTTAAACCTGGCTGTGACACTATCTTAGCTTGGGCTTGAGCCTCAACCTTGCTGAGCTTCCAACACCAAGATCCAACTGTATTAGACAGCAACACCACATCACCTTTAGTTCAAATGTTGGAATGTTTTGAAGGTGAAGGTGGTGAAGGTGATATGGTGTTTTAGCGCCAGTCGCTGGGATCTCAGTAGTAGGTTAACTAATCGAGACCTTGACCCTGGCTGTGACGCTACCGTGGCTGGGCTCGAACCCTGACCACACTGAGCTTCTGACACCACGAGTCAGCTTGATTACACCACGACGCCACAGCACCTTCGTTTTGACCCAAGTTGCTGGTGTTGCAAAATTACTTCTAGACTTACTGTATTACATGAGCCCAATTTGTCAATCATTAAACCAAGACTAACACCAAATCTAAATGGCCGTTACTGAAAGTTTGTGCATCAAGCATGCAACTAAACAGTAATAAGTATGACTCAAGGAACAAAGGTGCATTTTGATCCCAATCTAGGCCACTTACCATTGCTCCCCTGTAGTATGCAGTTGTAATTGTTCTAAATCGTTCTTGTCCTGCTGTATCCCTGTCATCAAAGAGTAATAAAATTACTTAAGGAGGTATTTAAAAAGAATGCCAATAGTTCTAGTTGATGAATGTTGTAGGAATGTTCAGCAGTTCAAGTTATTGGGATTATACTGTACTATCAAAGTCAAAACTCTCACCAGATCTGAAGCTTTATTTTCTTCCCGTCCAATTCTATGGTTCTGATTTTGAAATCAATCCCTTGAATGAAAATTTCAGAACTTAAACAAATACATTTTGTAAGTCAGAGTCAAAGTTTGATTCTGTCACCAGGTTTCGTCACCATGTTTTGGGTGCAAAACTTAAGTCTACAGAGTATGTGACTGGCACACCTGAGATATTTTTTTGAGACAATGTGTTGCATCAACACACCTATTAACTGAGAGGTTTTTTAATGACTAGTAAAGCTTGTTGAGAATTATTTGATCCACTTACTACACCAGAAACTTCTACTTTGCTATGGTGATCTGGGATCTTGTTTACAAAGTGCACAAAAGGCAATTTTGCAAATGATGGGGTTGGGGTTATTCAGGGATGTCAAAGGCAGAGTTGCCCCTGAGGCAATGTTATCATACTAGACCTTAAGGAGTTTCAGGGGGGCATTGAGCGAATATCAATTTATGCTAAGCCCCTTCACAGCTGGGGTCTCAGATCTCTGACCCCATTTTATCCCCCTCTTCAACAGCACTGGGGGGATTGGACCCTAATGCATTTGCATCTAAACATCAAATTTCCATAGAATCACTGTAAATGCCGCAGGCTAAGTCTGATATAAAAGTGTTGCGGGGTACAACTTGGTAATTTGTCCCCTAAAAACCACACCCTAATTTTCCATGACCACACCTTTTTGCCTCTCCAGTGTTGGATGAAGGCTACTCCACTGCATGAGCTATTCCAATGGTTAAAAGTTTTAGTTTAATGCTGACACAAAATGTTTGACATTCATATGAAATGTATTCTAATAAAACCAACGCAGACACATCATCTCTTCTGGATGATAAACATCTCAATGTTTAAAATAAACATCTTCCCCATTTGATTTCTACTTTACAAAACAACCAAATCAACACGCATTTATCTAACCTGAGCAAAGACAGAGTCACATGATAAAGTAAATTGATTTCCCTTATTCCTGAAGTGGCCTAAAATTCCTTAGGAAACTTTTTAATTTGACTAAATTAACGGTTTTTGATGATTAAAATTTAATTTAAAAGCTATTTAGATTTGAAATTGAACCAATTTTGTTTAGAAAGTGTTTTAATCGCACTTTTAGATAGCTGACTGGGTGGTATAGCAGTTTTATGTGAGTGAGTGTGCCTGGGTAGCTATGCATAAGAAGTTGTAGATCTAGTTTCAACCGTTAGCGTACTACCGTTATAAATTGCAGAATACTCTCAAATCATAAGCATCAGACAGACTTATAATTAACTTCGATGCTAATAAACAAGCCTCCTAGATAAACCTTTTGTGGGGTTTCAAATTAGACTATTGCGGTCTCCAAAAGCAAAATGCGGCAAGGGAATGTGGCCTTAGGCCTGCTTGCGACCGTTTCTTCTCACCTATAGTCGAAATGAACGTCGAGTTGAAGGCATCTTCAGAGAATCTGAACAGCACACAAGTTTTTCCAACACCTGAATCGCCGATAAGGAGAAGTTTGAATAAATGATCATAAGTTTTCGCCATTTTTCGTGATCAAAATTTGCTTCGCTATTTCGATCACATCGGAATGATTTCTTCAACTTCCAGGTGTGGCAATACTCCGCCCCAGACCTCTTATCTGATGACGTCAGCTTAGGAACAAGTAGAGTTCTGAAGAAACGCCCCCCAGTTGTATTATAAACCCCCAGAATAAGCGCCCCCTAATTTCAAACTCAAAACTGTATGCAATCGACAACTATAAGCAAGTCCCCTTCCAAACCCCCAGATATACGCGCACACGTTTGCATCTATTGTAGTTAGTTAGTTAGTTAGTTAGTTAGTCAGTTAGTTAGTCAGTTAGTTAGTTGATTAGTTAGTTAGTTAGTCAGTTAGTTAGTTGATTAGTTAGTTAGTTAGTCAGTTAGTTAGTTGATTAGTTAGTTAGTTAGTCAGTTAGTTAGTTGATTAGTTAGTTAGTTAGTCAGTTAGTTAGTTAGGCAGTTAGTTAGTTAGTCAGTTAGTTAGTTGATTAGTTAGTTAGTTAGTCAGTTAGTTAGTTGATTAGTTAGTTAGTTAGTCAGTTAGTTAGTTGATTAGTTAGTTAGTTAGTCAGTTAGTTAGTTGATTAGTTAGTTAGTTAGTCAGTTAGTTAGTTAGGCAGTTAGTTAGTTGATTAGTTAGTTAGTTATTTAGCAATAGTTAGTTAGGCAGTTAGTTAGTTAGTTAGTTAGTTAGTTATTTAGCAATAGTTAGTTAGGCAGTTAGTTAGTTAGTTAGATAGTTAGTTAGCTAGTTAGTTAGTCATCAGTCAGTCAGTTGGTTAGTTAGTTATTTAGTTAGTCAAGGGCGGACTGGCAGGGATGCTAGGTTGCGATTGCAACCCGGGCCTTCTTGTTAGACAGAGGGTCTTTAACAAACCTTTTCTGCTGTTTTTTTGAGCAAATCTCTTCGATTTCTTGGGATTTCGAGGAGATTTGGATTGGTTTTGCTCAGTCTGAAAAGAGTTGGAAATAACAGAAATTGTTTCTCAATGCAGATAATTAGAAAGAAGTAAAAATAAAAAGATATATGCGCACAAAAATATGGAAGCAAGAAAATATAGAAATGCGAAAATATGTATAAAGAGGGACGATTTTGCCATCGAAATATCGCATATAAGAAAAAAAGCATTAACATGAACAGTAGGCCTTGCCTTGAATTAATTTTTTACGCAGGAGCTCGCTAGAAGCAACTAACAAGACAAATTGCTATAGTGAAAACAGGCCCCTTTTACTGGAAAAAGCAACCCTTGAGATTCGCTGCGAGTCCGCCTCTGTAGTTACTTAGTTAGTTGGTTGGTTAGTTAGTTAGTGGGTTAGCTAGTTAGTTAGCTAGTTACTTAGCCTGTTAGCCAAGCCCTAGCTAGTTAGCTAGTTAGTCGGTTAGTTAGTGAGTTTGTTAGTCAGTCATTTATTTAGTTAGTTAATTAGTTTGCTAGTTAGTTAGTTAGTTGGTTAGTTAGCTAGTTAGTTACATAGCAGTAATGGGTCTATTGGAAACTTTTGGATGCACAAAGACCAACAAACTTTTAATTTAGAGGGCTCTTCTCCTAATCATTGAGCTTTTAAGCAATAAACACTTCTTAAAATCAGATGACCGAGGGTTTCAACATAAGAAAAATACAAAATTTTTTAAATGCTGTAAAATTCCCAAATTTTATAAAAATACATAAAAAAAATTAGAAATACCAAGCGCAAAAAGGGCCAAATGATGAATTATTGTTTGCCAAACATTTGAAAGTCGCTACTCAAGCAGTGTTGGAACGTTTGGCCACGTCATAAAACATTGCATGACAAGCAAAAATAATTAAAACTTGTTGCATGATGCTTCTGAAAAGGTTTAAGGCCCATTTCCACTTCGTTCCGTTCGCTGTTCGCTAGCGAATTTGCAGTTCGCCGCTCGGTTACAAACAAAATACAGCCTTCGTAATGAATTTTAGGCGATAAAACACTTTTGCAAAAGCTTTAGCTTGACTTGCAGCGGAAATCAAAATTGCTTCGCGCTCGCCATTTTATGATGGCTAGCGAACAGCGAACAGTAAATGCGAACGAAGTGGAAATGGGCCTTTAAGGCCTTAATTCTTTGGCCCTGGGAAAACGATGAGACATTGTTGGTCAAACATTTGAGATCTGCTTGTCAAGTAGAATATTTGACCGCTTGGCCACTTCGGGAAACATTGTTTATCAAACATTTTTGCAAGTAGAAAACGTTCTTGGATTTTTTCAAAAGCATTCCCAAGGAAATTCTGCTTGTCAAGCAATGTTTGTGACACGACCAAACGGTCACACATTATAGTAAAGCAAATCAATTGAGCACTCAAACGTATGTTCTACACTACCAAAAAGCCTTCAGCCCGGGGGGTACGTCAATATGCAGACATACTTGACGTGCCGCTCATATGGATGGGTTTTCTCGACTGAAATTTTCTACACATGGGTCTGATATTCTGCTCGATTCTGGTTGATGGGTTGGTATTTTAGGATTTTCTTACCAATAGGTCCCATTATGATTTACCGCAAAGTGGCTGACAACCTTTCCACTTTGTTTTTTGCTTTCGAAACGATGAATTAGCAGCAACAACAGAGCTCGGTCACATTGATTGCAAAGAATCGATTTTGCGAGACTTTTAGTGAATTCTAGCACTGTAAAAGGGTTTTAAAATCAACCAAATTCATAAACATGGGCTTGAAATTTCCTGATCTTCATGCAAATGGGTCAGAAATCCTTGAAAATCCTATCATACAAATGGGTCCTTTTGTCAAAGTCCAGATTCACGTCTAATCATGGACACATTGAAGTACCACCCCCCCCCCCCCGGGGCTTTCAGAAAGTGGTTAAAATTAGAAAATCATTAGCAGCAATTAGGCCTCGTACCTTGTTCTGTCGAAGAATTCTAGAAACTAGATTTTCAAAAGCCTGGAAAAAGAATTTTGAAAAATGAGATAACTAACGGGTCTAAGAGAGACATCAAATCATGTTTTTCCAAATTATACTAATGCTACGCAGAAGTACCGACGCTTCGGTGTGCTCCGCAGCAACAATCGAATTTATACTCCAGTATAGATACCTCATTGACGCCGGCATTATATTTAGCACTTGTCAAGCAGAATCCTGTATTTGGAAGTAAAACTGATTTCTAAAAAATAAAAAGACAAATATTAAAGAACAAATTAAAGAACAGGCTATTTTACGCGTGACTTTTCGCAAATATGTTCCGCAACGAGTAGACTTTGTCCCTAATGCTTGAGCCTTGAAGCACAGCAAAGTGTTTCATGTGCGGCAGACTTTTCTTTAGGGATTTATCATTCGTGGCCAAAAGCAAAATATCCAACATGTTTGATACTTTTGTCATTCGTGCAACTTTGCTTTATTGTGAGCGCCCGGGGTACTTCAATTTTTAGACATATACCGGACGTGCCGCTAATAGGGGTGGTTTTTTTCAACTGAAATTCTCTACACATGGGTCTGTTATTCTGCTTGATTCTGGATGATGGGTTGGTATTTAGGATCTTCTTACCAATAGGTCCCATTATGATTTACCACTAAGTAGCTGACAACCTTTCTACTTTGCATTTTGCTTTCGAAACGATGACTTAGCAGCAACAACAGTGCTCCGTCACATTGACTGCAAAGGATCGTGGTCAGATTGGATTTTGCGAGACTTTGCGTGCATTCCAGCATTGTAAAAGTGATTTAAAATCAACTAAATTCATATACATGGGCTTCCTGATATTTCATGCAGATGGATCGAAAATTCTTGAAAATCCTGTCATACAAATGGGACCTTTTGTCAAAGCCCCGATTCAGGTTTAATTATGGTCACACTGAAGTACCCCCCCCCCCCAGGTGAGGGCGGCGGAAAAACGAGATAGTAGAAGGAGGATGGATTGTATAATTGATCGCACAGACCTCGAATCCTTCTTCATCCTTAATAATCTTATTCTTTAAGTCCTTCCTCATCCCAATTAACGACTTCGGCAGAGCGTCGAACTCTTCTTCTCCAAGAAACTAAAATTCAAAAAAAGATCTACGTTGTCAAACTAATTTACGGTAGAAAATTAATTAGAAATAATATTACTAATATTACTAATAATATTAATAATAATAATATTATTAATAATATTATTAATATTATTAATAGTAATATTAATAATATTACTAATTATCATAATATGATATAATGAGGGATAAGGAGGCCATTGGCCTATTAAACCCTTCAGCCTTTACCGTAAAAGCTCTATTTAGCCCCCGGGGGCTTATTTCATTTTGGAAGTTTTTGAGGGGGGGGACTTATTAGAGACGGGGGCTTATTAGAGAGTTGGGGCTTAATAAATTAGTTAGCATATTTTGTTCTTTATTTGGCAAGACGAATGCTACAGACATTAAAAAATGAACTATAAAAGAAAGTTTAAACCGTAGATCACATGAAATTCGTAGTAACTAAGTAAATAGTCTTTGAGTTGTACAAAACTACAAAATTGCGATGAAAATCGGAATCATTTTCGGGCATACTTAAAAAAGCGGCAAACTCTTCTTCTCCAAAAAACTCTTTTAAGTATGCCCGAAAATGATTCCGCTTTTCATCGCAATTTTGAAGTAACTAAGTAGCTATTAGTTGTAGTAAGACACAAGTTTTGGATATCAAACATGTTACAGCTTAATTTCATTTAATCTTGTATGCCTACTTCTGAAGTTTCAAGTGGCCAAAATAAGAGGGGGGTTTAATAGAGAGGAGGGGCTTATTTCAAATTTTCAATTGAAAAAGGGGGGCTTAATTGAGAAGGGGGCTTAAAAGAGAGGGGGGCTTAAAAGAGAGACGGGGCTTTTACGGTAATATTCACAGTTGTATTTCTTATTATTCTATTGTAATTCTTACCAATTTACAATTTTCAACCCAGTTATTTATATTATGCCAACTTTTTTCGTTTCCAACAGAATAACATAGCATCAACCCCTAAAATGAAAATAATTCCAGAAATTATTGATGTTGTGGGGTGTTGCAACCTGAAAACCCCTTTTAAGGGACAATGGAATGGGGGCAGCAGGGGCAACTTTTCTATTGTTTGCTCTGGTATCTTTTCTCCCAAAGAGACTCTGGCACCCAGGGTAGTTTTGAAGGTGCTATGAGGGCCAAAATGGGTGTGGTCAAGGAAAATTAAGGTGTGGTTTTAAGAACAAATAAGCAAGTTGCACCCTGTGACACTTGGAGATAAGTGTGCAGATAATTGATCGGCAGGGAAGATAGTTTCATCTCAACAATTTAGTTCTGTGTAGACAGAAAGAATATGTTTTTTCACTTGGACTCTTCAATTAATTTTCATTGTTCTTCCCGCCGAAAGTTGATTGGTGTTTAAAACACAATGCCAATTCAGCTTTTCTTTCTTATTGGTGCATTTTGAGGTGCATCTAGGTGCAAATTCCGCCTTAGTCTATTGTTTTGATCTGTTTCTGACGTTTACTCTGAGGAGTGTCAAACAAAAAAGCTTTTTTAAGTGTCAAACAAAAAAGCTTTTAGCGGCCCAAGCCTGATAATAGCGGCCCAAGCCTGATAAGCCCTGCTTTTCTTGGGTCGCGTAAAACACACTATTTTGCCTTAATTTGTATCTTATACATTAATTGTGTGTTTTACAAATGAAATTGAATTGAATTGAATTTAAGAACGCCCGAAAATGCTTCTGCTGTTTATTGCAATTTTTGGAGATAAATGGAGAAGACTATTAAAAAGACAGTTAATGTGGGGAAAAGCATAAACACGTTTTCTCATCATACTTACGTCAGCATTTTGATAATGGTATGTTGTTATTGTTCTAAAATTAACATCACCAGATAAATCCCTGGAAATAAATAAAAAAACACATCTTAAAGGACACTCTTAATTAGGCATTTTGATTGACATTCTATCAGGTACAACTAACAATAGAAATAATTAATAAATAACCCACCAAATTTTCAGATTAACTTCTACTTGTCCAATATTTATTTTTTTAGTGAATATTTCTTTTTCTAAAAAGAAACAAGTAAAACAAAATACATGTTAAATGTATAACATTAAAGTAACAGTAACATATAAAGCTATACTTATAATTATACACTAGATTCGCTACAACTGTGATTCTAGTTTATTATTGTTAATACAACTTTATATGCAAGGGCAGCAGCCCCTAATACTCCCACATGTAGCAAAATTACTAGTAAATAGGATCATTTGACAGGGTGGAATCTATGTAGCCTATGCCGGAGAAATCCGTGGAGTTTGGAAAATTGTTGGTGTACTGGCGTGAATCTTTTAGAAAACAATAGCAAACATTGCTATTTCCCAAATAGAACAATGAATCTATTGTTTTGTTTGGCGTGAAAGCAGTTTTCATTGGCGTAATCTCCAGCATCAGGATAGCATGGATTCCACCCTGGGATCATTGTCGTGGGCCAACATTGCTGTGGGCCCATATAGTGGTGGGCTGACTGTGGGTGGGCCAACTTGGTAATGGGCCAACTTGTCTAGAAAGCAGCCTCAACAAATATAAGTAAATTAGCATTCAAAAATTGAACTTTGAACATCTCACCATTTGTAGTGATGTAGGTTTGAGGAAAAGAGCTCCTTCCTTCAGCATAAACACTTGCTAAGCTTGTTTTTCCAATTCCAGAGTCTCCAATAAGTACAATTTTAAGATGCAGAGGTCGGCTTTTCGTTGCCATCTTAGAATAGAGTGAACGACAGGCCTACTAAGTAAGTAGCAATGCTCAGCATCATTTAGGCCAGTTTTTCATCGTGATTGTCGCTTTAAAAATAAACTCACCGTCCCGAATAAAAAGGTCGCTTTCCTAGTGATTTGTTTGGTGCTATAGCTTTGTCAATCGCGTGAAAAGGTTTTCTCTTTTTGATAAAAAAGCGTTGAAATATAAATTGAATTTTTTCTCTATTGCTAAGAGTTTTCGGCCACAATGACTTCCTCTTTGGTGTCCTTTCTGAGAAAAACATTGAGCAAAACTACGCATGTGCAACAGGTTCCTTATTGTTTGGTGATTGGTTTTCCTTACAGCGCATGTGCTTGATATTCGCCTGGTGATTGGTGCATTTCAAGCAACAAAGTTTGGAACTGACAAGGTTCGAAAAGAATTAATAAACAATAGACTAAACAGTGATTGGTGCATTTGTTTGCAGCACTGTTGTTGCGGTTGCTGTCATGCATTTCGTGTATTGAGTCTATTTGTGGGAAATCAAAATGGCGTGAAAAGCAAAAACATTGCTCAGTGCTGGAGATGAATGCCCCCACTTTCCTCCACAATGCCGAGACAATGTGGCTGAGGCGTCGCATCTTACGGTGGTTCCCGTTACAGGAAATCGCTATTCCCCCCATGAGTCTTCAGCCAGCCAACCGAGGGAGGGAATATCCGGCCCCTAGACCATGTGCTTACGCTTGGATACCCCTTGCTTACGCTTCGAACTCATGACACTGAACAATAATGGAAGATATCTTCTTTATACTAACAGGATTTCTTCAAGATATCTAAGCAATTGTGGTAAAAACTTTTTCGCGCATGCGTAACTTTATTGACTCTCAGACCTCGATGCTTCTAAATTTTGGAACCGACAAGGATCGAAATAAATTTATAAACAATAGACAAAACTGTGATTGGTGCATTTCGAGCCGCAAAGTTTTGGAACTGACAAGGATCGAAATGAATTTATAAACAATAGACAAAACTGTGATTGGTGCATTTCGAGCCACAAAGTTTTGGAACTGACAAGGATCGAAATGAATTTATAAACAATAGACTAAACTGTGATTGGTGCATTTCGAGCCGCAAAGTTTTGGAACTGACAAGGATCGAAATTTATTTATAAACAATAGACAAAACTGTGATTGGTGCATTTCGAGCCGCAAAGTTTTGGAACAGACAAGGATCGAAATGAATATATAAACAATAGACAAAACTGTGATTGGTGCACTTCGAGCCACAAAGATTTGGAGCTGACAAGGATCGAAATGAATTTATAAACAATAGATTTAACTGTGATTGGTGTATTTCTAAACAGAATAAAAGAATTTATAAACAATAGAGTAGATTGTGATTGGTGCATTTCGAGCCACAAAGATTTGGAGCTGACAAGGATCGAAATCAATTGATAAACAAAAGATTAGACTGTGATTGGTGCACTTCGAGCCACAAAGTTTTGGAGCTGACAAGGATCGAAATGAATTTATAAACAAAAGATTAGACTGTGATTGGTGCATTTCGAGCCACAAAGTTTTGGAGCTGACAAGGATCGAAAAGAATTTATAAACAATAGATTAGATTGTGATTGGTGCACTTCGAGCCACAAAGATTTGGAGCTGACAAGGATCGAAATGAATTTATAAACAATAGATTTAACTGTGATTGGTGTATTTCTAAACAGAATAAAAGAATTTATAAACAATAGAGTAGATTGTGATTGGTGCATTTCGAGCCACAAAGATTTGGAGCTGACAAGGATCGAAATGAATTTATAAACAAAAGATTAGACTGTGATTGGTGCATTTCGAGCCACAAAGTTTTGGAGCTGCCAAGGATCGAAAAGAATTTATAAACAATAGATTAGATTGTGATTGGTGCACTTCGAGCCACAAAGATTTGGAGCTGACAAGGATCGAAATGAATTTATAAACAAAAGATTAGACTGTGATTGGTGCATTTCGAGCCACAAAGTTTTGGAGCTGCCAAGGATCGAAAAGAATTTATAAACAATAGATTAGATTGTGATTGGTGCACTTTGAGCCACAAAGATTTGGAGCTGACAAGGATCGAAATGAATTTATAAACAATAGATTTAACTGTGATTGGTGTATTTCTAAACAGAATAAAAGAATTTATAAACAATAGAGTAGATTGTGATTGGTGCATTTCGAGCCACAAAGATTTGGAGCTGACAAGGATCGAAATGAATTTATAAACAAAAGATTAGACTGTGATTGGTGCATTTCGAGCCACAAAGTTTTGGAGCTGCCAAGGATCGAAAAGAATTTATAAACAATAGATTAGATTGTGATTGGTGCACTTCGAGCCACAAAGTTTTGGAGCTGCCAAGGATCGAAAAGAATTTATAAACAATAGATTAGATTGTGATTGGTGCACTTCGAGCCACAAAGATTTGGAGCTGACAAGGATCGAAATGAATTTATAAACAATAGATTTAACTGTGATTAGTGTATTTCTAAACAGAATAAAAGAATTTATAAACAATAGAGTAGATTGTGATTGGTGCATTTCGAGCCACAAAGATTTGGAGCTGACAAGGATCGAAATCAATTGATAAACAAAAGATTAGACTGTGATTGGTGCATTTCGAGCCACAAAGTTTTGGAGCTGACAAGGATCGAAATGAATTTATAAACAAAAGATTAGACTGTGATTGGTGCATTTCGAGCCACAAAGCTTTGGAGCTGACAAGGATCGAAAAGAATTTATAAGCAATAGATTAGATTGTGATTGGTGCACTTCGAGCCACAAAGATTTGGAGCTGACAAGGATCGAAATGAATAAATAAACAATAGATTCAACTGTGATTGGTGTATTTCTAAACAGAATAAAAGAATCTATAAACAATAGAGTAGATTGTGATTGGTGCATTTCGAGCCACAAAGATTTGGAGCTGACAAGGATCGAAATCAATTGATAAACAAAAGAAAAGACTGTGATTGGTGCATTTCGAGCCACAAAGTTTTGGAACTGATAAGGATCGAAATTTATTTATAAACAATAGACAAAACTGTGATTGGTGCATTTCGAGCCACAAAGTTGTGGAGCTGACAAGGATCGAAATTATTTTATAAACAATAGATTGAATTGTGATTGGTGCATTTCGAGCCACAAAGTTTTGGAGCTGGCAAGGATCGAAAAGAATTTATAAACAATAGATTAGATTGTGATTGGTGCATTTCGAGCCACAAAGTTTTGGAGCTGGCAAGGATCGAAAAGAATTTATAAACAATAGATTAGATTGTGATTGGTGTATTTCGAGCCACAAAAGATTTGGAGCTGACAAGGATCGAAATTTATTTATAAACAATAGATTAGATTGTGATTGGTGCATTTCGAGCCACAAATATTTGGAGCTGACAAGGATTGAAATGAATTTATAAACAATAGATTAGATTGTGATTGGTGCATTTCGAGCCACAAAGATTTGGAGCTGACAAGGATCGAAATGAATTTATAAACAATAGATTAGATTGTGATTGGTGCATTTCAAGCCACAAAGATTTGGAGCTGACAAGGATCGAAAAGAATTTATAAACAATAGATTAGATTGTGATTGGTGCATTTCGAGCCACAAAGATTTGGAGCTGACAAGGATCGAAATGAATTTATAAACAATAGATTAGATTGTCATTGGTGCATTTCGAGCCACAAAGATTTGGAGCTGACAAGTGTCGGAATGAATTTATAAACAATAGATTTAACTGTGATTGGTGTATTTCGAGCCGAAAAGTTATGGAACTGATAAGGATCGAAATTTATTTATAAACAATAGATTAGATTGTGATTGGTGCATTTCGAGCCACAAGAGATTTGGAACTGATAAGGATCGAAATTTATTTATAAACAATAGATTAGATTGTGATTGGTGCATTTCGAGCCACTAGACATGATCAACTCAGAAATTTGGAAGCAAATCTGCTTTCATAGGTGTTTTAAGATGTCGAGCTGGAACCTAAGCTGCAGCCAGTGAAAGAAGAAGAAATGGCCCTCCGCTCAGCTAACACGGACGATAATGCTCGGCTAGGTGTGAAGGCGAGAGGGTTTTATAGACCAGGTCAGTGCGCATTTTTTGACATTCGAGTGTCGCATGTGAATGCCAGGTCATATGGAACCCTCTCAACTGATCGCAAACTACACTGGGGGAAGTGCGAAAAGAAGAGATCTTATAATCAAAGAGTCTTGGAGATCGAACATGGATCGTTCGCACCACTGGTTTCGTCACAAATGGCACAATGGCTACTGAATGTGTCAAATTCCACAAAATCTTTGCAAAAAATGGCACTTAAAACGGACAAAAAATACAGTGAAATAATGACCAAAATAAGAAACAAAATATCTTTTAGCCTGGTTAGGTCATCCCTGCTGTGTCTAAGAGGTTCACGAATTTATTTATAAACAATAGACAAAGCTGTGATTGGTGCATTTCGAGCCACAAAGATTTGGAGCTGACAAGGATCGAAATTATTTTATAAACAATAGATTGAATTGTGATTGATGTATTTCGAGCCAGAACGTTTTGGAACTGATAAGGATCGAAATTAATTTTTGAACAATATATTGAATTGTGATTGGTGCATTTTGAGCCACAAAGTTTTGGAACTGACAAGGATCGAAATGAATTTTTAAACAATAGACTAAACTGTCATTGGTGCATTTCGAGCCACAAAGTTGTGGAGCTGACAAGGATCAAAATTTATTTATAAACAATGGATTAGATTGTGATTGGTGCATTTGTTTGCAGCAATGTTGTTGCGGTTGCTGTCATTCATTTCGTGTATTGAGTCTATTTGTGGTCTAAATCAAAATGGCGTGAAAAGCAAAAACATTGCTCAGTGCTGGAGATGAATGCCCCCACTTTCCTCCACAATGCCGAGACAATGTGGCTGAGGCGTCGCATCTTACGGTGGTTCCCGTTACAGGAAATCGCTATTCCCCCCATGAGTCTTCAGCCAGCCAACCAAGGGAGGGAATATCCGGCCCCTAGACCATGTGCTTACGCTTGGATACCCCTTGCTTACGCTTCGAACTCATGACACTGAACAATAATGTAAGATATCTTCTTTATACTAACAGGATTTCTTCAAGTAATCTAAGCAATTGTGGTAAAAACTTTTTCGCGCATGCGTAACTTTATTGACTCTCAAACCTCAATGCTTCTAAATTTTGGAACCGACAAGGATCGAAATAAATTTATAAACAATAGACAAAACTGTGATTGGTGCATTTCGAGCCACAACGTTTTGGGATTGACTAGGATCGAAATGAATTCACAAACAATGGACTAAACTGTGATTGGTGCATTTCGAGCCACAAAGATTTGGAACTGATAAGGATCGAAATTTATTTATAAACAATAGACTAAACTGTCATTGGTGCATTTCGAGCCACAAAGTTGTGGAGCTGACAAGGATCGAAATTTATTTATAAACAATAGATTAGATTGTGATTGGTGCATTTCGAGCCACAAAGATTTGGAGCTGACAAGGATCGAAATGAATTTATAAACAATAGATTAGATTGTGATTGGTGCATTTCGAGCCACAAAGATTTGGAGCTGACAAGGATCGAAAAGAATTTATAAACAATAGATTAGATTGTGATTGGTGCATTTCGAGCCACAAAGATTTGGAGCTTACAAGGATCGAAATGAATTTATAAACAATAGATTAGATTGTGATTGGTGCATTTCGAGCCACAAAGATTTGGAGCTGACAAGGATCGAAATGAATTTATAAACAATAGATTAGATTGTGATTGGTGCATTTCAAGCCACAAAGATTTGGAGCTGACAAGGATCGAAAAGAATTTATAAACAATAGATTAGATTGTGATTGGTGCATTTCGAGCCACAAAGATTTGGAGCTGACAAGGATCGAAATGAATTTATAAACAAAAGATTAGACTGTGATTGGTGCATTTCGAGCCACAAAGCTTTGGAGCTGACAAGGATCGAAAAGAATTTATAAGCAATAGATTAGATTGTGATTGGTGCACTTCGAGCCACAAAGATTTGGAGCTGACAAGGATCGAAATGAATTTATAAACAATAGATTCAACTGTGATTGGTGTATTTCTAAACAGAATAAAAGAATTTATAAACAATAGAGTAGATTGTGATTGGTGCATTTCGAGCCACAAAGATTTGGAGCTGACAAGGATCGAAATCAATTGATAAACAAAAGAAAAGACTGTGATTGGTGCATTTCGAGCCACAAAGTTTTGGAACTGATAAGGATCGAAATTTATTTATAAACAATAGACAAAACTGTGATTGGTGCATTTCGAGCCACAAAGTTGTGGAGCTGACAAGGATCGAAATTATTTTATAAACAATAGATTGAATTGTGATTGGTGCATTTCGAGCCACAAAGTTTTGGAGCTGGCAAGGATCGAAAAGAATTTATAAACAATAGATTAGATTGTGATTGGTGCATTTCGAGCCACAAAGTTTTGGAGCTGGCAAGGATCGAAAAGAATTTATAAACAATAGATTAGATTGTGATTGGTGTATTTCGAGCCACAAAAGATTTGGAGCTGACAAGGATCGAAATTTATTTATAAACAATAGATTAGATTGTGATTGGTGCATTTCGAGCCACAAATATTTGGAGCTGACAAGGATTGAAATGAATTTATAAACAATAGATTAGATTGTGATTGGTGCATTTCGAGCCACAAAGATTTGGAGCTGACAAGGATCGAAATGAATTTATAAACAATAGATTGAATTGTGATTGGTGCATTTCGAGCCACAAAGTTTTGGAGCTGGCAAGGATCGAAAAGAATTTATAAACAATAGATTAGATTGTGATTGGTGCATTTCGAGCCACAAAAGATTTGGAACTGATAAGGATCGAAATTTATTTATAAACAATAGACTAAACTGTCATTGGTGCATTTCGAGCCACAAAGTTGTGGAGCTGACAAGGATCGAAATTTATTTATAAACAATAGATTAGATTGTGATTGGTGCATTTCGAGCCACAAAGATTTGGAGCTGACAAGGATCGAAAAGAATTTATAAACAATAGATTAGATTGTGATTGGTGTATTTCGAGCCACAAAAGATTTGGAGCTGACAAGGATTGAAATGAATTTATAAACAATAGATTAGATTGTGATTGGTGCATTTCGAGCCACAAAGATTTGGAGCTGACAAGGATCGAAATGAATTTATAAACAATAGATTAGATTGTGATTGGTGCATTTCAAGCCACAAAGATTTGGAGCTGACAAGGATCGAAAAGAATTTATAAACAATAGATTAGATTGTGATTGGTGCATTTCGAGCCACAAAGATTTGGAGCTTACAAGGATCGAAATGAATTTATAAACAATAGATTAGATTGTCATTGGTGCATTTCGAGCCACAAAGATTTGGAGCTGACAAGTGTCGGAATGAATTTATAAACAATAGATTTAACTGTGATTGGTGTATTTCGAGCCGCAAAGTTATGGAACTGATAAGGATCGAAATTTATTTATAAACAATAGATTAGATTGTGATTGGTGCATTTCGAGCCACAAAAGATTTGGAACTGATAAGGATCGAAATTTATTTATAAACAATAGATTAGATTGTGATTGGTGCATTTCGAGCCACTAGACATGATCAACTCAGAAATTTGGAAGCAAATCTGCTTTCATAGGTGTTTTAAGATGTCGAGCTGGAACCTAAGCTGCAGCCAGTGAAAGAAGAAGAAATGGCCCTCCGCTCAGCTAACACGGACGATAATGCTCGGCTAGGTGTGAAGGCGAGAGGGTTTTATAGACCAGGTCAGTGCGCATTTTTTGACATTCGAGTGTCGCATGTGAATGCCAGGTCATATGGAACCCTCTCAACTGATCGCAAACTACACCGAGCGAAGTGCGAAAAGAAGAGATCTTATAATCAAAGAGTCTTGGAGATCGAACATGGAACGTTCGCACCACTGGTTTCGGCACAAATGGCACAATGGCAACAGAATGTATCAAATTGTAAAAAATGGCACTTAAAACGGACAAAAAATACAGTGAAATAATGACCAAAATAAGAAACAAAATATCTTTTAGCCTGGTTAGGTCATCACTGCTGTGTCTAAGAGGTTCACGAATTTATTTATAAACAATAGACAAAGCTGTGATTGGTGCATTTCGAGCCACAAAGATTTGGAGCTGACAAGGATCGAAATTATTTTATAAACAATAGATTGAATTGTGATTGATGTATTTCGAGCCAGAACGTTTTGGAACTGATAAGGATCGAAATTAATTTTTGAACAATATATTGAATTGTGATTGGTGCATTTTGAGCCACAAAGTTTTGGAACTGACAAGGATCGAAATGAATTTTTAAACAATAGACTAAACTGTCATTGGTGCATTTCGAGCCACAAAGTTGTGGAGCTGACAAGGATCAAAATTTATTTATAAACAATAGATATGATTGTGATTGGTGAATTTCGAGCCACAAAGTTTTGGAACTGACGACTGGTGCATTTCGGGCCGATGGGCCTAAACTATCGAAATATCTTCATGGAAAGAAAAAATATATAAAAATATATATAATAAAACACATAATTAAACATATATATAATATTAAACACATAATATTAATTATATATATAATAATATAATAATATATATAATATTAAACATATAATTAAACATATATATGATATTAAAACACAAAAAGTGCTAAATGCGAATTCTATTTAATTACATTAAAAAATTAAACAATAGATTTTGTACTTAGTACATCAAGTAATTGGGTGAAGTTTTTGTTCATATTATTTTTAGTCCGAGAATCACCAAATTTCACATCGAGATTCAGGATTCATTTTGGATCTAGCTGGACATTCAAATGTGTTTGCGAAATCCTCAGAATTTGAAATGGCGGCAAGTACTCTAATAAAAAAAAATTGAAAAATCATATTAAAAAAATTCCTATCTAAATGCCAGGATCTTAGAACAGATTTGAAATAGGGCCATGCATGTTCGTTTATACCGCTTTAATACTCAGCTGTCTCAGGAAGTGGGCTTTTGTGCATTTGCCGAAGCAATCGCCCTTAACTGCCTGAGCAAAGACCCTTTTATGGTCGGTGATTGCCAGGCAAATGAAATTCCGGCCAATGCACCTGTCACCACGGAGAAAGAGCCGTGGGAAAGGGAAAAGCGAGAAAAAAAGGAAAGAAAGAAAGAAAGAAAGGGAGGGAGGGAATAGGGAGGGAGAAAAAACTTATTTCTAAAACGAGTGAGCAGCAAGTTTCCAATTTAACTGCAAGAACGAAAGTGCTGTTTGATGACAAAGTGCTAAAATAACAACAGGACTTATACAGGCATAACAACCTCTTTTGTCCAAGGGGAAGAACAAGAACTATTCAGTTCCTGCGGAAGAAAGTAAGCGCCTTCGCAATTACATAGTCTGAGCTACCAGTGATTATTACCTGCGGTATAAACTTGAAGTCTAACCGAGATTAAATACTCACCTGTCTCAGGAGTGGGCTTTTGTGCATTTGCCGAAACAATAGCCCTTAAGATCCTGAGCAAAAACCCTTTTAACCGCTTGTATGAGTTAAGTCTGAAGAAAAACTGAAGAAAGGTCCGAGCCAGGGGGGTCACATTACCTATGGATAGACGAGGTGACGGGGGTGTGCCGGGTAATAAGGCTTTCTGGGCCATGCGTCAAACTTCACTGCGAACATCTTCAACGCGCCATTTACACTAATCATGTATTTTCATTAGTATCATTGTTTATACACTTAAATCCTTTCAGCTAATGAATCAAATTCAAATACAGTAAAAATGTTTAGATTTCTTCAATTTCCCACCCTGTTATAAGGGGATTCGGCTAAAACCAAAACCCTTGTTTCGAGAAATTCAGGGCAAAAAACCCACCCATATATGCGGCAAGGCATCCTGGTCTAACCCAGTTTACTCGTGGTGTACGATGAGGTCGGTGTTCCAGTCCCAGCCACGGTTGCGTCACAGCCAGGGTCGATGTCTTCATAGTTTGTCTATCTCTGAGATTCTAGCAACTGACGCTAGATGCACCACTTCACCTTCACCTTCACCGCTTTGACATGGCCTGATTCCCTCGACAATGACATTAAGGCCTGGCTAAACAAAGAGACATATCACGCGCAACATTGTCACACGCGACATGTCCCCTCGATGTCTCCGAGTTTAGCCCTCTTGGAAACTTTGTACCGCGCGGCAAAATTTGTTGCAGGAGACATGCAAATGCTTCTGGGAGACAGCAGGAGCATTTCTTGTCTCCGTAACTGGGGGGTACACGCTGCTTACTTGCCAGTCGCATGTTCATCCACCCTGGGAGACAAGCCAAATACAATGTCACGCGCGACATGTCTCCTAGTTTAGCCATAGCGTTACTAATCACTCGCATGTCTAGCCACCCTGGGAGATACGCCGCATACAATGTCGCGCGCGACAAGTCTCCTAGTTTAGCCATAGCCTTACTTGTCACTCGCATGTTTAGCCACACTATGGGAGACACGCCAAACACAATGTCGCGCGCAACATGTCTCCTAGTTTAGCCATAGCCTTACTTGTCACTCGCATGTTTAGCCACCCTATGGGAGACACGCCAAATACAATGTCGCGCGGAACATGTCTCCTAGTTTAGCCATAGCTTTACTTGTCACTCGCATGTTTAGCCACGCTGGGAGATACGCCGAATACAATGTCGCGCGCGACATGTCTCCTAGTTTTGTCACTCGCATGTTTAGCCACCCTGGGAGACACGCCGAATACAATGTCACGCGCAACATGTCTCCTAGTTTATCCATAGCTTTACTTGTCACTCGCATGTTTAGCCACCCTGGGAGACACGCTGGATACAATAACGCGCGCGACATGTCTCCTAGTTTTGTCACTCGCATGTTTAGCCACCCTTGGATACACGCCGAATACAATGTTCCGCGTGACATGTCTCCTAGTTTATCCATAGCTTTACGCTTTGAGGTAGAGACTAAATCTTACCTGATTCGATCCGGGCTGTGTCTGTCAATTAGTAATGCTTCTTCACTACTTGATGCAGTTGATGCTGAACACCATACCTAAATAATATGCAATTGCATAATACAGTACTTTGTAACGCTTACTGTGTCACGCTGTAAGAGCAAGTTGCCGTTCAATCTTCTGCTTAGGAGGCGGTCTTATAAAATTGGAAAGCGAGAATGTCTGACCAGAACTCTTCCTAAAGTTCAACTAAGGATGGGTGTGGGTATTCTCTAGTACTTCTTGTGATGTGACCAAATGGTCAATCATTGCATTTAATGCAAACCATCGTTTAATTAACAATGTTTGATCGTTTGGTCAGGGTTGTAGTTGCCGTAACAACAAAGAATCGGTACATTCACAAACCAAGGGCCCTGCATAAGATTTAATTCCAGTATGATTTAGCTCCTAGGCCATTGTCAAACGATCAAACATTGTTTGTCAAACATCTAACATTGCTTGTCATTTGACCGTTTGGCCATGTTGAAAAACATTACTTGTTAAAGAATCGATACATTCACAAACCAAGGGCCCTGGATAAGATTTACAAATAACTATTCTGGTATGATTAAACTCCTTAGCACTGGCCAAATGATCGTACATTGTTTGTCAAGCATTTCAAATTTGCTTGTCAAGCAGACTTTTGACCGTTTGGCCATGTCGCAAAACATTGCTTGTTAAAGAATCGATACATTCACAAACCAAGGGCCCTGGATAAGATTTAGAAATAACTATTCTTGTATGATTTAGCTCCTAAGCACTGGCCAAATGATCGTACATTGTTTGTCAAGCATTTCAAATTTGCTTGTCAAGCAGACTTTTGACCGTTTGGCCATGTCGCAAAACATTGCTTGTTAAAGAATCGATACATTCACAAACCAAGGGCCCTGGATAAGATTTAAAAATAACTATTCTAGTATGATTAAACTCCTTAGCACTGGCCAAATGATCGTACATTGTTTGTCAAGCATTTCAAATTTGCTTGTCAAGCAGACTTTTGACCATTTGGCAATGTCGCAAAACATTGCTTGTTAAAGAATCGATACATTCACAAGTCAAGGGCCCTGGATAAGATTTACAAATAACTATTCTAGTATGATTTAGCTCCTAAGCACTGGCCAAATGATCGTACATTGTTTGTCAAGCATTTCAAATTTGCTTGTCAAGCAGACTTTTGACCATTTGGCAATGTCGCAAAACATTGCTTGTTAAAGAATCGATACATTCACAAGTCAAGGGCCCTGGATAAGATTTACAAATAACTATTCTAGTATGATTTAGCTCCTAAGCACTGGCCAAATGATCGTACATTGTTTGTCAAGCATTTCAAATTTGCTTGTCAAGCAGACTTTTGACCATTTGGCAATGTCGCAAAACATTGCTTGTTAAAGAATCGATACATTCACAAGTCAAGGGCCCTGGATAAGATTTACAAATAACTATTCTAGTATGATTAAACTCCTTAGCACTGGCCAAATGATCGTACATTGTTTGTCAAGCATTTCAAATTTGCTTGTCAACCAAACTTTTGACCGTTTGGCCATGTTGCAAAAACATTGCTTGTCAAACACGAGGTCAAGCACGTTTTGCTTGAATCAAGCAAAAAATGCTTTTGAAATTTCTCAAAAATATTGCCCAACGAACTCTGCTTATTTATGCTAGTCAAAATAGAAGCAAAATGTTCAATTATCAAATGTTTGACAAACAATATTTGATCGTTAAGCTAGGACCTTGGTCCTTGTTCAGGATAAGATAGTCAGCATGGTGTTGTTCTTTCCTACTGCCCTGGGTATGTTTGAATAAAAAAAACCAGCTTACCTGGGCAAATGAGACGAAGAAAAGCTGATCCGGAGTAAGGGAGACGGCAGGAAGACTTTGTTGTTTTCCATTTTCATTTACCAATGATTTGTAAGCCTGAGGTTTGAACAGAGACAAGTAAATGAATACTGCATGGAATAGGAAAATGGCACGAAAGCTTTATAGGGGTAGCTTTATAGGACATCACTGTATTTTGCGCCTTGTTCAAAACATTATGAACAGAAGCAAAAATAAAGTGATTTCCTATTGAAATGTACTTCTTTGGATGGCCACATCTCAGTCAATGTTCGACATATTCAACCGATCTTTGCACTAATAAGCATTATTTTTGACGCTCTCTCACAAAATGACGAGCAAAATTCTAAAAATAGATTTTCTGATGACGTCACACTTGGGTAGTCTATTACTGTAGAGCAGAGCAACCAAGAAGAAAGAATACCAGTACTGAGCTTACCTTAAAGGCAAGTTTCAATCCGCCATTATCAGCAATATTCTCAGATAAGGTCTGCTTACCACTGATCTAAAAATAAACAGTAACTAAATAGTTAGAAACAGTTAATATTGTATTTGAGAAGAAGGAAATATTGCAACACTCTTTAATTTTTTCACACGGCTCTTTTATGCTCTTTGGAACTGCTAGGTCGCTGATAACCCACTAGACTTGCTTCCCAAGTCCCTAACTTTCACTCACATTGAATTGAATTGGTGTTGTTGTTGTTCGCTTCAGTTAGTTTGAGCGTCCAGCAATTCAATTCAATAGCGATGACTACGACTCATGTAGTAAGTCTAATAACCCTCCTACCTCCCGAGCTGTCCTGAACAACAACAACAACGGTAACAGTGAGGGGGAGGGACTGGTGTAGCCATTCTTCGACTATCATAGAAGTAGCTTCGATATGTTTAACTTCATGTAGCAATGCACAAATAAAAAACATAAAATACCTTCATTCGGTTCAAAGTGAAATTCGCATACTGGTCTTCAAAACACTTTGAGAGTTTTTCAAATTCTTTTTCGAATTTTCACTCCACCAATTTTTCATGTTTCCTTCACCATCAAACAGTCTACCTAGATTAAGAAATTACGTCATATTAAGAATAGTAATTCATAAGAAAATGAGTTGCAAGTCAACGTTCAACATTGAATGTGACTGAAAGTAAATTTCTCCTGAGCGTAAAACTTGATGAAGTTAAGAAACTAACTTCATCTTAAACGCCCCTCTGCAATGAATTGCCGGGGGATGTTTATAAGATTTTACGTCTACTGAATTACAATTTAACGGTGAAAAGGTTAAATGGTGTTTTAGCGCCAGTCGCTAGAATCTCAGTAGTAGGTTAACTAATCGAGATCTCGACCCTGACTTTTTACGCTACCATCACATCCTCCAGGTGAAATGGTGTTTTAGTGCCAGTCACTAGGATCTCAGTTGTAGGTTAACTAATCGAGACCTCGACCCTGGCTTTGACTCTACCGTAATTGGGGCTCGAGCCCCAATTGAGCTGAACCTCTCACACCATGAGGCAGCTGGATTAGGCCACGACGCCACAGCACCTTCAAAAGGTGAAATTTACCATAAGGGCCTCCCAAAATATCAAAGACTAAACAAACGCATAGGGCGTTAATCAAAGCCTTCATCGAAGTTACCTTTATCATCGAAACCATGAGTGAGTTCATGAGCTAAAATTGTACCCAATGCACCATAATTCATCGCTCTGTAAATTGAAAGAGAATTATCAATTGTAAACCAAAATGAAGACGATCTGTGAACAAATTATCAAATAAGGCAAATAGACGCGAGGGGTGTATCACTTCTAAAAATGGCGTACGAGATTTATAGGATTTATAAATCTCTTTGTCTTTTGTCTTAAGATTTATGGGATTTGTTGATATTTATAAAGATTTATAAGGGGATTTCTTCCCAATATCTCAAATATTTTAAACCAATTTGAAAAAAAAACGCATTTACCCGATTTGCACCAGACTCTAAATACAAAAAAACTATCAGGCTTTTTAAAGCAATGCATGTCTAAAAGTTTTTAATACCCATGTGTAGAGACTCTTTACGAAAAAACAACCCATATGTAGGGAATTTTCGCTGAAAAAGTTACCCATTTGGGCGGCACGTCTAGTATACTGAACAATGAAAGTACATCCCCGCTCAGTCCACGTCCCAAGAGCAAGGTCGGTCAGTTCCCCCTGATTTCATGCATTGTAGATGAATAAGGCTTCGACCAGTAAAAACAAGGCAGAGTGAAAAGAACTAAAATGAAATACTTACAAAGGAAACTCAGGATCGAAAAAAGGCGACTGGAGAATGCCAGATGGAAATGCTGAACAAATAAGATAAACTTAACGTCACTACATGTCTTAGATTTGATTCCTCAGAACCAAAAATAACAAGAACGCCAATATTAAGGTCTGGTTCACGTGCATTACGACTGCACCGACTTGAATCGGAAGGATTGGAAGAGTTGGGAAAAACTGAGTAAATATATTCGGACTTATCAAGGCTGTTTCTGACACTGTATTAGACATGATAGTCACCACTTATCATGACAAGCCTTTGATATTTAGTAGGGCAACGTTTTGGGAGAGATCCGTCTCCTATCATCGGGCAATGAGAAATGTGGTTTCTTTTCTATTTATTGCAAAGGTCGGATCCAACAGTTGGAAAAAACTGGTTCCCATAAGATCGTAAGAGCGTAAGCTATTAGGGTTGATAAAATGATTGTATAACTTACCAATGTAATTGCGAGGTGAATTATAAAATGCATTAACTGCTGTCGGGGTAAGGTGCCATCTGACAAAAAAACATTATGAATCTCAGCAAGGCAATTTTTAAGAAGCTTCTGGGTACAATACAGGAATTCAAGGTAGTTTTATCTGATGAGGATAAATAGCTATCAAACCGGGGCTGTATGATCAGAGAGCCAACGAAGCTTCAACTGAGCTATAGAGCTCAATGAAATCGCCGAGTAACTCTTTGAGTTATACAGCACAAGGCTCTTTGCACGTTTGACTTTTGTGTTTCGGCCATGTTAAGCCTTCTTCGGCACCTTACATATTTGTATATATTTGTAATGAATGGGGTTTGGTGTTTTATGAATTTTATGAATGGTATTTTATAAGCAATTGTTTGCGACTCCGCCAAACGGTCAAACATATTGTTTGAAAAGCAAATTTCAGATGTTTGACAAGGAATGTTTTATCGTTGGCCAGAGAAAAACAGAAAGAATATAGATTAATAAACTTACTCATTCCTGTCCGGTTTTGTGTTTCTTCGGTTCATTGTTTTTGATGATAAAACGATCTCGCATTGAGATAATTTTTGAACGGATTGGCAGTGATGGATAACTGAAATCAAATCACATCAGTGAGCAAAAATGATTAATCGAAGTCTAATAAAATGATTAATGATTCAATGATTAGCACAATTGATTGATTGATCTCCAGCATGAAGCTAATGCCCAACAACATAACAAATAATGTCTCCCCCCAAAAAGCTTTGGAAAGCCCCTATTGTGACGAAGTTTCATCATGCACAATTTGCTCCTCTTCCCCCACCCCCACCTTTCTTATACCCCACCTTTCTTAGACAATGCTGATTTAGAAGAAAATGCTGGCTTTGTTTCGATTTTTATGTGGGTCTAAAAGTAATTGCCTTCCGTTTAAGGTGGAAGAGGGAGTTCCGTGTCTTATAATCCTTTATTTAAAATTAGTTATTCGTAGTTTGGAATCAAAGAGGGCGTTCTATCGGGTATTTGGCAGTCATTGTACAAAGTTACTTACATTTCTGTAGTAGTTTTCAAGAGCATGTGGATCGAGTAACCAATCTGGGTAGCCAATCATATCGATCAATAGTGAAACCTAAAAAAGAGGAAAGGCAAAGGAATAGTACATAGTGAAAGCATAGTCTAATTAGAATAGTCTTGTTTGCCCTTCACAACGAAGCTCCGAGATACCGTACAGCAGTTGGTGAAGCAACGGGAGTTGCATTACTTTGAAAATAATTGTGGTGGCTAGGCCCTCTTTGCAGCATTCACATCATCAACATGCAATCCCAGAAATAGCAAATGATGTTAGTTAGTTGGTTAATTAATTAGTTAGTTAGTTTATTAATCAGATAGTTACATATATAGTTAGATAGTTGGCTTGTTGGTTAATCATTTAGTTAGTGAGTTAGATAGTTAGTTAGCTAGCTAGCTACCTAGCCAATTGGTTAGATTGTTGGTTGGTTAGCTAGTTAGTTAGTTAGTTTGTAAGTTAGTTAATTAGTTAGTTAGACAGTTAGCTAGCTAGCTAGTTGGTTAGATTGTTGCTTAGCTAGTTAGTTAGTAAATTGGTTAGTTAGTTAGTCAGTCAGTCAGTTAGTTAGCTAGTTAGTTAACCAATTAGTTAACTAGTTAGATATGTAGGTAGTTAGTTAGTTAGTTATTTAGCTAGTTAATTAGTTAGTTGGTTAGTTAGTTAGATAATTAATTATTTAGTTAGTTAGTTAATAGTTAGATAGTTAGAAAGTTAGAAAGTTAGATGGTTAGTTAGTTAGTTAATTGAGTTAATTTGTTTGTTAGTTACTAAATTAGTTAATTAGCTAATTAACTAAATAGTAAAATAGTTAGATAGTTAGATAGTTAGTTAGTTAGTTAGTTAGTTAGTTAGTTAGTTAGTTAGCTAGTTACTTTGTTAGTTGGTCGAGTTAGTTAGTTAGTTAGTTAGTTTATCAGCTAGTTAGTTAATTTGTCAGTAAGTTTGTGAAGCTATAGAGCTTTGTGCCTTAAAGGCTAAAAGAAAAGACAATTTTACAATCTGTGGCTGTACCTTTTCGAGAGCTTTTAATTTCGTCTCCGCGTCCATCCAATTTTTGCGGCCAATTTCAAGAAGAAATGATTCCTTCACATTCGTTATCATGTCTTTTATCTTGAAAAAAAAAGAAAATAAAATTTAAATAACCTATAATGAAGGTTTCCAAAATACAGCCATAAATAAAACCCTTTTCACGCAAAAGATTTCTCCCTCTTCCTCTTGCTACAACAATGTCACCCCTGCACAAGACACAAAACAAATACGAAAAAGTATGTGAAGCACCAGGTTTTCAGGGGTTACCTATGCTCATATAACTAGCACCCTTACTACAAACACCCCTTGGTTAGGGAATGAAAGAAAAACCGGTTTTTCACGCCAAGACCGTTTTTCTTGTCATACCAATGGTCGCCAACCGAAAAGCAACCGGATGGTAGAAGTAAGAAACGACATGCTCAATTCATGGGCGGTGCCATGGAGGAGTGTCGGAGAATTCTAGCAATAAAAAGGGCATTTTTCGACACTCTGTAGGGCGTGGTCTTCCTCATATCTCATGTTTGGAGTGTTTCGCTCGAGCCAGACCCAGATAAAATACATTAGTCCTGAAATTGGGAAAGGGTGGGCTGGGAAACATTTCAGGGGGTTACCTGTGCTTTCATGTCAGCAGTGTTCTTCTTGTTGCTCTCTTTGACAAACAAATATCCAGTGGCGAATCCTAAAACTGAGTCGGTTTGTTTGACACAACTTCTCCAACTTTTGTCAACAATATCTAATCCTTTTTCAGCTCTGAGAAGTCCAGAATATGCATCTCTGAACGGCTTTGATAGCATTGGTATCAATGGTTTAATCAGATGCCATACCATGTAATTTGCCAGGATTCTAAGAGAAAAGATATCAAAATTTGAATATGCGGTTATTAGACTAGGCCAAACGATCAAACATTGTGGGTCAAAGATTTGAGATTTGCTTTTCAAGCAATGTTTGACTTAAAGCCCTGACCAAACGATCAAACATTGTTTGTCAAACACTTGATATTCGCTTTTCAAGCAATGTTTGACCATTTGGCCACGTGGAAAAACATTGCTTGACAAGTAGCATTGTTTAGCATTTAAAAAATGTTTAACGAGCACTGTTTTGCAATGTGGCCAAACGATCAAACATTGTTTGTCAAACATTTGCAATTAACTAATCAAGACGAATGCTTGACCGTTTGAAGAATTGCTAGAAAACTAAAAAACCATTTTCGGCTTGTTGCTAGGAACTGATGTTTGACGTGCAATGTTTTGCGACGTGACCAAACGGTAAAACATCTTGTTTGGCAAGCAAATTTCAGAACTTTCATGAACGATGCTTGGTCATCCGTACCATCTACCTTCAAACGAATAAGTTTTTCAACTAGTGCATACGACAATTGATTGGCTGTGAACATAAGATGGCATGATCAGAGAGCCAACGATGTGCTAATGATCAGAGAGTAATGATCACACCTTTCGGTCCGACCTTTGCAATAAATAGGAAAGAAACCACAATTATCATTGCCCGATGATGGGAGACGGATCTCTCCCGAAATGTTGCCCTACTAAATATCAAAGGCTTGTCATGATGAGCGGTGACTATCATGTCTAATACGGAGTTACTTAGTCAATAAGACAGTCAGTTAGTTAGTCAGTTACTTTCTTTATCCACATTTCTCATTGCCCGATGATGGGAGACGGATCTCTCCCGAAATGTTGCCCTACTAAATATGAAAGGCTTGTCATGATAAGTGGTGACTATCATGTCTAATACAGGATCAGAGAGTAAACTTAGCTAAAGAACCTTATGGAATCGTTGAGTAATTCTCCAAGTTATGCAGCCAAGCATATCTCCCTGTTTGACTTTGTTGTTCGGCTATGTTGAGCCTTCTTTAGTACCTTAAACATTCATGCATATGGATGAATGAAAAATATTAGGATAGATTTATCCACGCGTTCAAATTCAAACAATAAACATGAGGCTACTAACCTTCTTTCGGTTCGAATAACCAAATCCGACATATTCTTCAGATAATGAGGGGTGTATACAACAACTGGCTCGTCAAACGTTACTTTTGTATTAAACATGCTGTTCATGAAATCAAGCCATGGAATCTATAAAGAGAATAATTTTAATTTCAAGGATGTTAATAAAAAAGGGAAGGTATTTATTTTAGTCTGTGGTGCACTCTTCATTGGCAAACAAACGAAGGTGTTCGTTAGTACTTGTTGGTTCTAGATGTTCGTTATATAAAAAAGCTTTCCACACCGAGCAAATTACTCTTGGGTAATTCCCATAAGTCGTGATACGTGATGATGGTAATCTAAATGGCGGTAATCTAAGGAACAATGCCTGTCAGAATTAAGTAAGTAAGTAAGTAAGTATTTATTCGCCACAAAATTAAAAATCTAAATACATGAAAAATGGAATAGGCTTAATAAAAGAAAAGCCGATAATTAAAATAAGGCGATGTAAGACAGCATAAATTAAAATATAACGAGGATGTTGAAAACGTGGCAGGGATGGCATAATACAGGCCCAAAATGTGGGTCTTATTTTCATTATGGTCCCTCTAATTACTTGGAACACCCATCATATTTCAGGCCTATTTCATATTTCGGGGCAACACTCCCTGACTCGAACCCCCTCCCCCCAAAAACAATGTTGTTTTGTTATGTTGAAGAATGCTTTAGGGAGATCTGAATGTTCATTTCTTCCAGGAGACGAAGTACCATTCAAAAAACCAACATTGCTGTTTACAGACGGGGGTTGTTGTGTGGACTAGGGAAAGCAATCAGGCACTCCAAGCATTTTGACAGGCATTGTAGGTCAGCTCGTTGTGTTGAAAGGATAAAACAAAAAGCATCTAATGTAGCAGCAAGCTCGTCCCCAGGCCCCAAATCGAATTTCCTCGAATCTCATCCGTCAAATCGATTTTGGCCCTGGTACCGGCCACAAAATCTGCCAAAATACTGGCAAGTTTGGCCTAGGCATAAAAACAAGATGTAGATTCCGAAAGCAGATGTTCTTAGAAGGAAATGCAAAGAATTTCAATGATAACTGTAAGGCAAGATACAATATCTCATGTAGCATCGTTTTTTTCGGTTTTTATACATGTTATTCACATAGTTTTCGGCCTTTTTTGGTGTGAAATTTTGAAGAAACTGTGACGTCACTTAAAATTTCTATTGTTTGAACAGCCAATCAAATTGCGAATAGAGAAGTATCAAACTTAGAAAAAGCAGCTACAATCATTGATACAGCTTAAAGACGGGCGTAAACCGTGCAAAAATTGTTGGCCAACATGTCGGCTGAAAATAGGCCAGCGTGTTGACACGGTTTGTCAAACTATCACAACATCTGAGATGTTTGGGTTGCTGACGCCATCTACAAATGATCTTTTGCAAAAATGGCCGAAGAGGAAGCAGCTGCTTGTTTATTGCTCACTCTTTTGGTTGACGATGTAGATGAAAAACTCGTGGTCCAACTCAAACCGCCAGCTTAAATCTATTTCTCATTTCAAGGTGTCTGAAATAACGTCTGAAATTGACAATGTTGTGACAACATGTTGGCGAGACATTGCAAACCGTACCAACAAATCAATTTTGCTTAAATCGATGCAAATGTTTGGCCAACATTCTTTTAACAACATGTTTTTTGGTTGAACAACATCTATAGCAAGCCGTGTCAACATGTTGACCAACAATAGAGGCTTCCGCCAAAGATGGCGGCCGTTCCTGTCAATCCCTTGTTTTTCTTATGGTTTCTCGAAGGGAATTCTGGGAATAATTTCTTTAGTTACGAATCCAACGTCTCCAGCTATGTAAAATACGTAACTAAGGAAATTATTCCCAGAATTCCTTTCGAAAATCCTTAATGAAAACAATAGGCAAAAAACGGCGGCCATCTTTTGCGGAAGCGTCTATTGTTTTCGACCTCTTATGAGGCAATTGTAGTTCAAAAAGTTCTTAAATAGTTCCTTAATTTTAACTGCACATACAGTGGTCTTAACAATAAAAGAGAGACACTTGCATGTAAGCAGAGATCGAGAATACTCAAGGAAACATTTGATACATGCTCAACGTACAATTTATGTGATCTTCGACTGCAAATGAATTGAACTGGCTTTCTAATTCTTGATTATTTGCAGTGATAAAAATATTCAACAATGAAAAGTTCCTTAATGATTTTCTCTTTAGTAGTATTATTTCTTTAAACTTTCGGGCCTTCTACATGTAGGTTCCTTATTAAGTTGTTCTTTATAAAAAAAAGCGTGTAATCAGGGACAGAAATTCAAAATCTTTACGCCAAGTCTCTAACACTAAGATACAGTGATGATTTCAAAGGATTCGCATTGATCAAGCTTTTAAGAATCTCCTGTGTCTAGACTTGCTTTATTTGCAAAGATCTTGACGTACATTGTATTGTAGTTGTTATTTTTTTTTTTCTATTCCTTTTTGAGTTGTGTCGACTCCGGTTTTTCGGGCGTCCCTTAAACTTGCTTCCACCATCGTCATGGTTATGTTTCAATAGGAATCTCATACGCTTTTTTGAAAGAGTGAATTGACTCTCGGTTAACCCCGGGTATCAGAGCTTTATAGCATTAGAGGAAAAATAAAAAAAAAGAAACGAATAATGCGGGATGAGATAAGAAATTTCTCTTCTCCCTGTCCCTCATTTCCCTTTCCTAACTATTTTCCCAAAGAGACTTTGGCCCCAGGGGGGGGTACTTCAATGTGTCCATGATTAGACATGAATCTGGACTTTGACAAAAGGACCCATTTGTATGATAGGATTTTCAAGGATTTCTGACCCATTTGCATGAAAATCGGGAAATTTCAAGCCCTTGTGTATGAATTTGGTTGATTTTAAAACCCTTTTACAGTGCTAGAATTCACGAAAATTCTCGCAAAATCGAATCTGACGGCGATTTTCGCAATCAGTGTGACCGAGCTCTGTTGTTGCTGTTAATACATCGTTTCAAAAGCAAAAAACAAAGTAGAAAGGTGGTCAGCCACTTTGCGGTAAATCATAATGGACCTATTGGTAAGAAAATCCTAAAATACCAACCAATCAACCAGAATCTAGCAGAATATCAGACCCATGTGTAGAGAATTTCAGTCGAAAAAACCCATCCATATGAGCGGCACGTCAAGTATGTCTACATATTGAAGTACCCCCCGGGACTTTGGCATCCAGGGTAAAGAAATTTAAGGTGAAATGAAGATGAAATGGTGTTTTAACACTAGTAGCTAGGATCTCAGTAGTAGGTTAACTAATCGAGACATCGACCCTGGCTGTGACGCTACTGTGGTTGGGCTGGAACCCTGACTATACTGAGCTCCTGACGCCACAAGTCAGCTGGATTACACCACGATGCCCCTGCAAAGATTAAAATCAGAAGGTTTTAATAAACTGACCTGAATGGTGTTTTCACTTGATCTGACATCATCCGCAGCAACAAACATATAAAATAATGGCATATTTTTCAATTTATGAATCTTATTCAAAGCTTGTTCAAAGCTCCAATCTTCATCATTCCAAACGGAAGAGTTCCACAAACCCCAGTTTCCAACTTGACCAATAAGATTTTTGATACTGCTCAATCCATTCTTCTCCATCCAGTCAGAATCCTTAAAAGACAATGAAATGAATTCTTAGCCAATCAAAACCACATTGTCTTCAGTGGGGTACCTCAAGGGCCTGTCTTAGGTCCTCTATTGTTAACATATCGATGAAAACTAGATTTTTATACTGTGATGTACCACAAGGGTCTTTTTTAGGTCTGTTTATACATCCATAAAAAGGGTTTATTAGAGAATTTGGATGAACGAGGGAGAATAAATTGAATTCTTAGTCTATTAAAACCACAACACATACAGTAGTGTATCACAAGGATCTGTTTTAGGTCCTCTACTGTTTCTGCAAGAGATACAATAAGTATTTCCAT
>JACTAT010000001.1:1963262-1996757 GCA_014526335.1 Chrysaora quinquecirrha
AGATATTGATTTTATAGGTGTTAAAAGTTTATAAACTCTATAAAGGATTTGACCCTGAAAAATCGCTGGGGTGAAATTTTACACCCTCAATTATTTTACACTGTCACGTGCCTTATAAATTTTCAAAATTTTTATCGCTAAAGAATCAACATCGTGAAGAGTAAAATTTCCCTCAACACTAAAAAGAAGGTGCTGAATTCGAGTCTGAAGTCGAAATTTGTCTATGACCTAATTTTGATTTTTTTTGAAAACGAGGCCCTTAGTTGAAATGGTCTATTCAATAAAATATATAGATAGCTTCAATTTATATTGTCTTTCAATCAAATGCTTTCCCATTCCAATTTTTATTCTGTGTTTTGATTGATTACACTTTTTAATATGCAACCCGCCAACTAGCAAATAGTCATATAGCCCCATAGTCACTAAGGGCTTAAGATGTTTTTGGTAGGAGGGACCTTTGAAAGACCTGCTTATCCCTTTGTCACGTTTGAGGCCCTTGATTAGTCTCTAAGGGCTTAGTCTCAGATATTTTAAGCAACTTCGAGGAAGGAGGGACCTTTGAAAGACCTGCTTATCCCTTTGTCACGTTTGAGGCCCTTGATTAGTCTCTAAGGGCTTAGTCTCAGATATTTTAAGCAACTTCGAGGAAGGAGGGACCTTTGAGAGACCTGCTTATTCCTTAGTCATGCTTGAGGCCCTTGATTAGTCTCTAAGGGCTTAGTCTCAGATATTTTGAGCAACGTCGAGGAAGGAGGGACCTTTGAGAGACCTGCTTATCCCTTAGTCACGTTTGAAGCCCTTGATTAGTCTCTAAGGGCTTAGTCTCAGATATTTTAAGCAACTTCGAGGAAGGAGGGACCTTTGAAAGACCTGCTTATTCCTTAGTCATGCTTGAGGCCCTTGATTAGTCTCTAAGGGCTTAGTCTCAGATATTTTGAGCAACGTCGAGGAAGGAGGGACCTTTGAGAGACCTGCTTATCCCTTAGTCACGTTTGAAGCCCTTGATTAGTCTCTAAGGGCATAGTTTCAGATATTTTAGGCAACTTCGAGGAAGGAGGGACCTTTGAGAGACCTGCTTATTTATCCCTTTGTCACGTTTGAGGCCCTTGATTAGTCTCTAAGGGATTAGTATCAGATATTTTAAGCAACTTCGAGGAAGGAGGGACCTTTGAGAGACCTGCTTATCCCTTAGTCACGTTTGAAGCCCCTGATTAGTCTCTAAGGGCTTAGACTCAGATGTTTTAACCCTATGAAGTATGAGGGGGGGGCGTTTTTCGCCCTCCCTCCTACTTTTGCTCGTGTATCATCTGCAAGAACTCCTTAGTAGCTTTGGTAAGTGTCTGACTTTTCGTAGAATTTATCAAGGAACCTTGTAGTATGGGTTATGGTGTTGCGGACTTAGTCACGTAACCAGCAAATGTCCATATTTGGAAGCAGGTAATGCAAATTACTCTTAAATCGGCTATATCTCTGTCAATAATTATCACATATGAAAGAAATATATATGGTTGGACTTCTCTTGGCGAGAGCTATCATTTGATATATCATTTGAATGTTTTTGATATTGTTGGCAAATTTTGTCACTTGTCACGTGATCAATTTAATTAATGTCGACAATTAGCCTAATTAGCAATTTTGTTTTAATTTTTGGATTGAGTCAAGCATAACGCAGTGTAAACTATGCTTATGAAGATTTTTATTGAAAATAAAACTTGTTATATACGTTTTCCGAATTGCTGAATAAGCAAAAAATTTTGTCCTCATCATAAAGGCTTATAAAAGTTGATAGGAAACAGCAATTAGCTGATAATTAGCTTAAATGATAGAAAAAGTTTGCTTTCTACAGAGATTTTAACATTTACAGTGCCTTTTACCTATTTTAGTCCGATTTAGCTTGATTTTCGGGAACGTAGATGAAATAGTCATGATTTCACACTCTACACGGTCGCTAGGCAACGTGTCACGTGACTAATTAGCAAACATTAATGTGTTAGTTAGTTGCGATTGGGTACTTGCACATGTCTACTAAGTTTCATGTCAATCAGACAAATAACAGCTGAGATAACTAGGGGAAGCCCCCCCCCATACTTAGAGAGGCAAAAAATAGCCCATACCGAATAGGGTTAAGCAGCTTCGGGGTAGGAGGGACCTTTGAGAGAACTGCTTATCCCTAGTCTAGTTTGAGGCCCGTGCTTATCCCTTAGAGGTATCTGCTATAT
This sequence comes from Chrysaora quinquecirrha, assembly GCA_014526335.1. Taxonomy (NCBI): domain Eukaryota; kingdom Metazoa; phylum Cnidaria; class Scyphozoa; order Semaeostomeae; family Pelagiidae; genus Chrysaora; species Chrysaora quinquecirrha. The sequence continues at coordinate 1,965,482 of JACTAT010000001.1, forward strand.
CCTTTAGTCAGATTGCTTATCAAAAAAAGGGAATTTAAACATAATGCTAAACTTAATGGAAGCTAAACATAATGATATATTATTATTATTTCATTGTTTTATATAATTTATACTACCTTTTTAATATTTCCTTGCATAATCCAATACGTATTACCATTCGTGTTACCATATGAAATGTAGTATGATTTTACCCAATTCGCATAATGGTATCGCCCTTGTATGGCGACTGCAACAACCATCATTTTCTTTCCAAGATCAACCTGGAGAAAATTCGACAAAACTGGTTACACCTTTTTTCACGTGGGTGTTTTTCGCGCCCCGCCCCCTACTGAAAAATCAGTTATGGTAGCTAAGCTGTGAACCATTTAGTGATTGAAGCAACTAACTTTATTAAAATTCAATACTCTATAAGTTGACGCTAACTTTATGGCCATGAGCTATGTTACCCATAGACAGCAGCCACAGCAAAAGACATTAACTTGTTCATTAATCTTTTTACCCTACCAATCTTAATGTAACATACATCAAGGTCTTTCAAGTGCCATTCAAAGCAAGTTTTTTTCTAAAAAAGCTACAAAAACCAGTTGCCTAACAACGGATCACATGACTGCTTAAAATAGTATCTCCGAGGTTCTTATACTTTGTACCAAGTTTGGTTGCTATGATATTCATATGTACTTAGGAAATTGGGTGCAATGTGAAAGTGACTTAAACAGAAACACACGATATGAAATAGGGTTAAAGACAATGATAAATTTAACAATAACAAATGTCATTGCACCTCATAAATTGTGACAGACTGTTTGCAAATAAGATACTGGCCCCCTTCGTATGACAAATTTTAAAAAAAAAGAACAAAAAATTGTCGTTTGCACCTGTATAAATGTGTTAGCTGGATTTGCACCATTCTTTTCACACCAATCCCTGTTTCCATTTAGTCTTGCAAATTTAGGCAAATGCCCATTACTGTAAGAGTTTGAAGCAGTAAGACTGCTATCTTGCAATGCACCTGATGCTATTCCTAGTGGTCTTGCATTGTTCGAACAACCTTTGTATAAAAATAAAGCCCTCTTAACTACTGTCTATATAATATATGAGATACGGTGGCTTTATGTAAGAAAAAACTGCTAAATCATAAGAGCTGTTTTAAGTGAATACAATCTTAAGTGTTTATGAATGATAAATGCATTGCATTGTAAGAAAAGCTCAGGTTTTGCCCAAACAAACTACGTTGCCTGCATCCTTAAGAATGTCGGCTGAATATGAAAGTAAGACTATCAGACCGAATGTAAAAACCCAACAGACAATAACTTAAACTAGTATTAAACTCAACGCTAATAGACAAGAATTAGGTTGGGAGACAAGCTGTAGATAAGACTCTAGACAAGATCACTGCGCTGCGAGAAACAAAAGATGACTACAAATTTCATATCAGATTAAGATAAAGATTAAGATTAATTTCAAGTTTAGGTCTACGACTAAGATTAGCATTAACATTTAGATTAAGGTTGAGATTAAGTTTCATTTAAAGTTAAAGTCTAAGACTTATTTCAAGTTCAAGACTATGATCAAGACTAAGTTTAAGACCAAGATTTTAAATTTAAGTCCAAGTTTAGAATTAAGATTACGATTAAGAATAACTTCAAGTTCAAGTAGATGACCAAGATTAACATTTAAATTTTGATTAATATTAAGATTAAGTTCAAGACTGAGGGAAGATTGATGTGATTAAGAGCAAGTTAACCATTGATATATACGATTCCTTAGGGTTGGAGGTTATTACGAGTGGGGCCCTTGCGAGGTGATGGTCTTTGCAAGGGGGTTGCCAGAGACGGGCATGGGCTAATAAACTATTAAAACACCTTATGGTGGTCTTCTGCTTCCCGCATCGTGATGTTTCTGCCTGTTTTCCTTGTTTATTTCCTCCCCGCAAGAATCATTTTACAAGCAGCAGATATTTAAGTCGTTTTTCTTTTTCTCATTGTTTTATACATTTCCGAACCTGGCTGTTCTTAAAAATTTTGACGGTGGAGAAAATAATTGTGTATTATCTTTGAGTGACGTAATTTTTCATACCTGACGGGATTGGAGGCTGTATTGGATCCTCTGAAATAAAAATCAAGCGTTGAATTTATCTTTCGCGATCAAAACAAAGTCAATAAAATAAAGACTTTTTTCCACTATGGTTGAAATTTCATAGTAATAATACAGTAGTTTAAGTTACTCGCTTAAGTTATGTTTAAGGTACAGTTTGTTTATTTAAGTTGCTCGCGGAAAGTACTTAGCTAGCTAGCTATTATGGCGATCGCGGTCCAGATTTTTTTTAATCCCATCTATTATGTTATGCAACTTGTTCTAAGGGAATCTTATTCTAGGGAATGATATGTTTGAAAAATGAACTACAGACATTGTTTGGAGAGTATTAAATGCCGGTCAATTAGGTAAATGATTTTCAGTCGCTAAAGACGTTTTATTGAAGATGAATAAACGGTTATCGTTTCCTATGGACTATTCGGCTGAATCTGTGACATAGTAATTTCGAGTACCTATGCCCCAGATCAGTAGTTATGGGTAGGAAAAATATAAATTTGGTTCCCAGGGGAGTTGCTTGACTGAAAAATATGTTACAGAACGATGCCAAAGTTTAAAAATCTATCATTTTCTCTCTATAAGAAGGGAGATTCTACCCTTGCATGCCCCAGCTCTACAACCCTGCATTATATGAAATAAACTGTTGATATTGTACTAGTAGCAAAGGAAAAAGACGTACAAATTAAAGAGATATGCATGAACTCACCGAGGCCATAAAGCTCCATTCTTACGCACATGGTGTTTCCTGTCCATGTTCGAGGGTTTATCTTGATAGAAAGTGCACGGATCCAATATGGCAGCTTATTCTTTTTAACGGTAGAAGGGTCGGGTGGGCCAGTAAATAACTAAAAGTGATGTGTACATAGTATAAAGCTGCTTTATTTGAGTTTTTTTTCAACTTTTGAAATTTTCTACTACTAACTTGAAACAAGCGTGAAACACTTGAAGTACACGTGAAATTGCTTGCCTTATAACGTTATTTTTGTTTTGAGCGAAGTTTCAATGAATGGAAACTGTCGTTTAATATAATTTTTAGATATATATATATATTTGGGATTTGGAATTTCAAAGATTATGAAGATAAAACAATGTTAAGTCAATCTCCACCCGGGGGGGGGGTACTTCGTTGTTCAAATGACTAGACGTGTCACCCAGTTTTTCCAACCCACCCATTTCTACCGATAAATTCTGTTACTCGTGGTACCCATGTATAGAAAAAAACGAAATTTTGTACCCAATTGTACCAATATCTCAAATGTTTTGACCCAATTTAACGCCTGAGGCAGCTCTAAATGCGGCGAAAAGGCATTTGCGCTGAAAACGAAAACGCACTTTTTATCAGACTTTTCAAAGCAATGCATGTCTAAAAATTTTTATATTTTTTACTACCCATATGAAGAAATTCTTTACGGAAAATCAACCCATATGTAGGGAAATTGGCGCTGAAAAGTTACCCATTTCGGCGGCACGTTTAGCATAACTAAAAATAGAAGTACCCCCCCCCCCCCCGGGAATCTCTAACGTCGTACACAAAGCAAATAGGACATCGCGCTGTCTATATCATATCTGGATGAGCTTACTGAGCGGGCTGAGCCAACAACAACAACAACAACAACAACAACAGATCTCCTTGGGAATGAAATTGTGTTGTCTTTACATAAGAAGGACTTTTCGAAAAGCACAATCGTTAATAGAAGTGCACTGGGGTCAGCTTAGTTGAACATGTTAATGGAAATAAGTTCATTGGACGTTCACTAACCTTGTCGACTCCGTTCACATTGTATGTTTTCCATGCATAACTGTCTTCAGTGTAGAGAAGCTTATACGTATAAATCCATAATTGGTGGGGGCCGTGTCCTTGAATAGCAATGTCTGTAATGATTTTTCTTGAGTCAAAGTCAACCTAAAAATGAAAGATATCTATGCAGTTCCACCATACAAAAGAAATAATATAAGTACAGGCTTAATTAAGAAATCAAATTTCTAAAATGCAAGTGCCAAAGATGTTTCATCCCTCACGTATCTTGTCTCAAGGCTCTTCCTTCTTCGGTAGAGCTGTGGGTCCCTGCAATTGGTTCCCCAGCACTTTTTTAGAGGTGCTGTGTTGTTGTGGCGTAATCCAGCAGCTGACTCGTGGTGTTAGAAGCTCAGTGTGGTCAGGGTTCGAGTCCAGCCACAGTGGCGTCACAGCCAGGATCGAGGTCGAGTTTACCTGGTACTGAGAACTGAGAACAGAAATCCTTGCGACTGGCACTAAAACACCATTTCACGACACCATCACCTTCACTTCACCATCTTTCCAGATACTTATAATTGAGATGCTTTTCAGTTACTTATAACCGAATTAAATCTAAACAAGACAAACTGATCCGGACCCAGCCTCTCAGACCAACAGGCTTAGGCCGCGGATTTGACCTTTTAAATAGTGGAATGGAATGGCCAAGAAGTGATTGGAATGAAGGACGAAGCGAAAACAAAGGACTGGCAGAAATGGCCGCCATCTTTTGGAGAAGCGTCTATTTTTAGGGCCGCAAGAATGTAATTTTTAAAATAAGACTTAGTGGTAAAGATTTAAAGAGCTCTTACTCGGATATACTCGCTCGCTGTCAGCCTTCCATTACACCACCGAGTGTTTGCGTTTAACCTTCCGAATATTGCTCTTTCATTGCCTTTTCGCCAAGATGCAGACATTTGATATTTTTTTATTCTGCGGTCCTCTAATCCAAGAGGGAAGCCATTGACATCTGTGTGTAAGAGGTTTTGAGAAAAGAAGCTCTTGTGCTGAACGAGAATAGACGCTTCCGCAAAAGATGGCCGCCGTTTTTGCCTATTGTTTTCATTAAGGATTTTGGAAAGGAATTCTGGGAATAATTTCCTTAGTTACGTTTTTTACATAGCTACAGATGTTGAATTTGTAGCTAAGGAAATTATTTCCAGAATTCCCTTCGAAAACCTTAAGAAAAACAAGGGATTGATAGAAACGGCCGCCATCTTTTGCGGAAACCTCTAGCAATAGCATACATTAACGTGCCTTTAAATTAATCTGCTTAAAAGCCACGTGTGTTGTTTCAAGTGTTGCAAGTTGAATGTTGTATCGTGGCCTATCGTGGCCTGCTGGTGATGCAGAAGCTCAGTGAGATCGGGTTCGAGACCCAGCTACGGTAGCGTCACAGCCAGGGTCGAGTGATAGATCGTAGGAGCAGGTTATTAGAGAGAGTGTTCTAAGGTATTTACAGCGTTTGAAAACTGCAAATTTAAATAACAAGATTTAAAAAAATTAAAGTTTTACCTTGCGGAATATTAGTCTGCCAAGGATCATCTGAAAAATATTTTATACTAAGTAAATATATTTGCGATATCTTTTGATAACATTAAATTGAACATATATAGTGTATTGAGTGTATTTATTATACGAGATGCAGGGCCGTTGGATTGCTTCTTCCACACGACTGGAAAATTCCTTTACAAATGCTATCCAGGTAATATAATTCTTATCTAGCATTTCTAGGCTTTTCATTTAGGCCCTCGCCAAACAATCAAACGTTGTTATTTAAACATCCGAAGTTTGTTTGTCAAGCAAAATATTTTAATTGATACAGAGAAAAGGCCACGAACTGCAGACTGTCCCGTCGGATCTTTCCATTCTTGCGGCGAATAAAGTAAAATAAAAGTGAGTCAGTAACTCTGCAAAGCGACGAGAATACGAAGCAAAAAAAACGAATTTTTTTATACCAATCACAATCAAACACCAAATTTGAATTTCTGTAAAATATTTTATTCGTTTACTACTCTGATGAAGCCCTGAATGCCGGGGCGAAATATTAGTATAAAAAATTCGTCTTTTTTTGCTTCTTATTCTCGTCGCTTTGCAGAGTTACTGCCTCACTTTTAGTGCCCAGATGGCCCAGGTTCTTTACTCGCGACGTCTTTTCACTTGTGGTGTCCTGTTGCTAACAAACAGCCCTAAACTGTTAAAACAGCCTAACAACCTACCGATTCCGTACAGCTCCATTCTAAGACACATATGACCAATCCGAGTTATTGGGTTGATTTTTACAGCATAAGCTCTAATGTAGTAAAGGAGATTTTCTTTCTTAACTTCATTAGTTTTCGTTGGTCCTGCGAATGTCTGAAACGATGAAACATTTGAAATGGTATCGTAAGTTGAAGGCTTTAAAAACAGGGAAGGATAAATTTAAGAAAAAGTCTGTCACAATGTCTAAAAACAGAACTTGTTTCCAACGAGAGCCAGTGCCAATACTTCTTAAACAAATACTGGGCTCACCGTTTATTATTATTCTGGATTCTCACTCGGAGAAAGATTTTCTCTTGGTGAGACATGCACAGACAGTCACTACTCTTTATGCGTTTTTACCCAATCATAAAATTTGTGACTTCAATGTATCTTTGTATCTTTTCATATTCTAAAGTGCTATTTTCCTAGAGAGGCAAAGTAGACAGGGAAATTACAGTAACCATCTAGCAAACTGTGTAACCGAAAATTTTATTGTTGCTATTACTTAACTATATTATTGCGGATATTTTGCCACTTGGGACATCGCGTGATCGATGACGTATGTAGTTGCCGGTCAGTAAAAAAATCAATGTCAAGATATGTTAAATTTCAGTATACCATATGAAAGAGCGTCAAAAATGGAGCAAAATATTATAAGGCATGCTTTGCATTTGAGCTACGGATACAAAGTTATGCAAAGTCAAAAATGTGCTCCTCCGCAGAGGCTCTAATTTTTTGAGCTTTCAAAATTGATTGTGTCATCTGTCTGAAGCAAAACTACTGTCTTTTACATTTTGTTGAGGTATCACGGAAGTGCAAGAGGTGCGAAACTGTCAGAAAAGCTTAGATTCATAATGATAATTGTCAGCCAGACGCTCTTCTTACCTACTGAACAAGGTGAAAAACTTGCGACTTTGAGTTCATATGCTTTTCCGATGATACTTAGGTAATGCAGTGTACGCCTGTCCAATTTCAACGTCTTACCATAACTATTCCTATTTAAGGTACATAAATGGTACCAATTTATAAGAGAAACTTAGATTCGTAGTCATGAGAAGTCAATCAGTTCTTATCCCTCAAGCAAGCCGAAACTTTGCAACTATGTGTTGCTCTTGTGATTTTTTAAGCGCTATACGCCCAGCTCGACGATAAAACGATAGTAACGATAAAACCAACTCAATGCGAAGCAATAGTCAAGAAATCAGGTCCTAAAAAGCCTGTTTCTATTTTGAAAGAGAGTGTCAGCTATTTCATTCACTGTTCGTCAAGTTGAAGCTAATGAGAAACATTCCAGGACTAATTATAGTCCGCCATTACTTAAAAATTTCGTCATTTCTTGAAGCGTATACAGCGGAGCCCTTGCCGATATCGACTGGTTTCCTTTTGGACACAGTGCACCGTTGGTCTGAACTTCAGACGCTTGGAAGAGCGCTTAAAGCTGACTCCTTTGCGCATCGTCAGATCTTGGCACTGCGTCTGCGTTTTCAAAAATGCTGAAATGGAAAAAGGGAAAATTTCCAAGCAACAGAATATGAGGTACGAATTTCAAAGCAACGACAATAGATTTCAATTTACAACACATGTTTCGGCTGATAATTCAGCGTAATTTTGGAATCTCCCAAATTTGTCGTCCCTGAGAGATGAAAGCTTTAAGCTGGCAAAAAGAATGGCAAATGTATCCACAGAGTATGATGACAAACCAACTCATAGCGCAGCAAAAAGAAAGCGGCTGATAAACCTGATTGCTTTATGTTCCCAGTTAAAAATGGTCTAATTTTGCTAGAAACCGTATGCCATTATCGAAGGAAACAATGCTTACATAGTGAACCGGTACAGAATGAGTTAGAGTTCATAACAACAACCTCGGAAAAGCCGAAGATCAAATCAATTAATACTGTAAGCATCGCTAAATTTGCCAAACTTAGAAATGGACTTTGAATTTTTTTACCTTGAAGATGATGAGTTGTTCGCTAAGTAAGACTTGGGGATTGCTGTTCGCCTGTTTAATATACCTAATCTGATTGAAAAAATACACAATAATTCTTTAAAAAGGAACGCTAACGTTGAAAATAGCTGCTATCTGCTCTACGATTCACCCTGCTACGCTTGGTCACATTATGGTCACAAAAAAGTACGTAAAGAACCATATACAGTACAAAACGATAGACGTAGAGTACATAAAGTGTCTAAAGGCAACACATAAACGGAAAGTCGAACGCAATATCCGAAAGTTCTGCTGCTAGAGGGATATGAATTTTGACTGACTTCTCACAACTACGAATCTAAGTTTTTCTTACAAATTGGTACCATTTATGTACCTTAAATAGGAATAGTTATGGTAAGATGTTAATATTGGACAGGCGTACATTGCATTACCTAAGTATCATCGGAAAAGCATATGAACTCAAAGTCGCAAGTTTTTTGCCTTGTTCAGTAGGTAAGAAGAACGTCTGGTTGACAATTATCACTATGAATCTAAGCTTTTCTGACAGTTTCGCACCTCTTGCACATCCGTGATACCTCAGCAAAGTGTACAAGACAAAAGTTTTGCTTCAGACATATGACAGAATGAAATTAAAAAGCTCAAAAAAAATTTGAGCCTCTGCGGAGGAGCACATCTTTAACTGTGCATTACTTTGTATCTGTAGCTCAAATGCCAGGCATGCCTTATAATATTATGCTCCATTTTGGACGCTCTTTCATATGGTATACTGAAATTTAAAATATCTGGACATTGATTTTTTTACTGACCGGCAACTACATACGTCATCGATCACGTGACATCCGGCAATTACTTAAAAATGCCCCAAGTGCCAAAATATCCGCAATAATATAGTTAAGTAATAGCAACAATAAAATTTTCGGTTACCCAGTTTGCTAGATGGTTACAGTAATTTCCCTGTCTAAAGGATTGGGACAAACTTGGCAGAAAGATGTAAAAAAATGTCACAAAGACGACCAGAAGTCTAAAACATTTAAAACCCTTAAAGCATTGCAGACTTCTTCTTTTTATGCAACATTCTATATAAACTTGAAAGCAAGAATTCTTTGGCATTCCGGTACGCAGTTCTTGAGAGGTGCTTCTTTTTCTTTTAACACATTAAAACAATTGTTGCCAGGGATGTTTAAGCAAAACTTAGAATAAGCTTAGATGTAAAAATCTGCTCACCCTGATCGCGCCATCTTCTTCATACGTTTGCCACAATAAGGTGTCTTCAGTATACTTAAGCTGGTAGCTTTTTACAATGTTTCTATAATCTTTATGACTTTGTAAAGCAACATCAGTTATAATCTTTCGTCTAATAAAGAAAATCTAAAACGAAATGTGTTGGAAGAACATTATCATCACCATTATTACCGAAATAATAATCATCGCGATCGTGATCGTGATCGTGATCGTCGTCGTTGTCATAATCATCGCACATTATTAACAACAACACCAATATCATCATCATCATTAAAATCATCATCATCATCATCCTCATCATCATCATCATCACCATCATCATTATCGTTATTATCACAAGAACCCAAATCTTTATTATCATGATCATCACATTATAATTATTTTCATCATCATAATCATAAGCACATTATTATCTTGATAATCATACCATCATCAGCATCATAATGATCGAAATTATTTTTATCATCACCACCTTCATCATCATCATCATCATCATCACCATATTCATCTTCGTCATCATCATCAGCAGCAGTAGTAGTAGCAGCATCTTCAGAACTTGTTGTTCTATGTAATATCTACTGAACAGAATGTTTCGACTTTTTTGATGGTATTAAGAAATGCTGTTAAGAAAATGGGTGAAAATTCATACTTTGATCCATTGGTTTGAGTTTTGCTTATTTGCCGCAGTACACCATGCATGATTCAGGTTCAATCTACTGTGACGATGATCTTGGTGTGCGGCGTTAATACTTGAAACAGATATTTGGCCGTCTGTTATTTTTTTGTTTTCCATGCCCAACGCTTCTCCCTCCAAAACTAAAAATTGAGAATAGCATATCAAATGAAATATAAAATATTGTATGTATGTATGGATATATACATATATAAGAACACTGATCTATTCATTACGCAAAATTAAGTAACTTAATGATAAGCTTTAAGTAAAGAGTAAATATATTCGGACTTATCAAAGCTGTTTCTGACACCGTGTTAGACTTGATAGTCACCACTATCATGAAAAGACTTTGATATTTACTGTAATAGGGCAACGTTTCGGGAGAGATCCGTCTCCCATCATCGGGCAAAGAGAAATATGGTTTCTTCCTATTTAAGTCAGTCAGTCATCCGACCTTTGCAATAAATAGGAAAGAAACCACATTTCTCATTGCCCGATGATGGGAGACGGATCTCTCCCGAAATGCTGCCCTACTAAATATCAAAGGCTTGTCATGATAAGTGTTGACTATCATGTCTAATACGGTTTAAGTGAAGACTTTAATTTCCCAAAGCCTTGAGCTTGTTTCAAGGCTATCTAGGCTGGTATACTTTAAGGAACATGTGGAGATGTTTTGGTGTCTTTACCAAAAGGTATTTTAAAACATACCGATAGTTGCCAAGCAGTTGATGCCAAGTTTGATGCCTCTACATCTATAGCATATGTATCCAGGGCAATCACAAGAATCGACGCATACATGATTAACTGCACATGGTTTGAAGTATTTGCAATTCACACCAAGCTAAAAAATAACGCATTGGGTTGAACGTGATGTCTTGACAAATTTCATATAGGCTTTTAAAAAAGGCACATTGAGGTGTAAAAAACAATCTTACCAACGTCTCGTTGTAGCTAGTTGCTTTGTATGTCCAACCAGCTTTTGATGTCAGTGTAAGATTTTCCATTTTATCCAATACATTTTCACTGTTCAGTTCACAATTCCTTTCTCCTTCAATCTGTATGTTGATTGATTTACATCGATATTCTTTCACACATTCAGCTTCACATTCAGAAGTCGATTTGCCTGGTAAGGTCACAATGATGGATCCCTGGAGAACTTCATTTTCTTTGACATAACTGAAATTAGCATACTCGAAGCACTGTCTTCTGATAATCCAAGATATGGTCCCAATAACGGCTGACAGAGTAAGGAGTCTGTTTCGGCAAAAAGATAGTATTAGCCCTTCTACACTGTCATTTACCTAATAAATCATTCATTCGCTAACGTTATAAAATAATAGCCCTGATTGCCTTAGCCGCCCTTCCGCTAATTAATTTTTCGAAAAATTTCCGACACTTCCCGCTCATATATGGACCCTGCGCTTATTAATATCGGCATTAAGCACCTTTGAGGGCTGGCTTTAAGTCAAGTTGCTATTAAAATAAGGAAGAATAGTATACGACTAATTAAACTTTGAACAAAAATATACAACACCAGGTTTTGTTAACAGAAGAAATGCTATTGATAATCTCATAGACAATTTAGGCTCATCTCAGTAGTTCATTAATTAAGCTCTCGGGCAAGGCTTTTTCTAAGCCTGATTTGGGCCCTCTTCTTGGAGCTGGAATTCGAAGTGTGGAGCTGGAAATGGAAATCTGCAGCGCTGAAAAAAACTGTACCAAATTGCATCACATTTTGGGTTCGAATCAAACAGTTTGACTGTACTGATTTTTATGGTACTAATCAGCTGGTGTGAATGATTCCTCTTTTTGTAGGGTATAACTAGAATTAGCGATTAAAGAAAATTTCGCAATTGATTTCGCGCTAAAATTTTGAGCCTGTTTGATTTTGCATGCGAGCATGAGTTTCATTCCATAATGAATGTGAATTTTGCGTTGCGTTACATGTGCTAAAAAGAATCACATGTGAATATGCGTGTATAAAATATATTAAAAAGGAAAGTCAATAATACTGAGGCGAGAGAGGAAAAGATAATTAAGGATCTCTACTTTTGGCGCTTTGAATGGAAATGTGTATACATAGTTATATACAAATAAAAATACCACTGGAGAACATTTTTGAGCATTGGTGGAGCTGGAAATTTTGCTTAGAACAAGCTCAGCTCTCGGGCCCAAAGACCTGAATCAGTTAACTTGTTAAATACATATTTACTTATTTAATGCATACAACTCCTTATGCATAACGTGCATTCTAGAAAACGTTGCAGGTTAATGCATCGTTACAAAGATGGATTTAATTAACTGCTTAGAAGTATTCAAACTTACCCTACAAGCATGAGCTTCGCCATTCCACCGTAGAGTAGAAATGAACTACTAACTGCATTCGGGTGACTTGGCAACTTTGTTTCGTTTGAGTAGCGTTGGAGATAGGCATCAAGCCTTCAATAATTTATTATAAGCAAGTCGTGGTAAAAATGATATAACTGTGAGAAAAACGTTTTCTTCAATACTAATTCATTGTTATTTTTTGTGAAACTATTGTAATGATATAGAAACATGAAAATATTTAATGAAGTATACAGGTTTTAAACCGCATTCCTCTGAAAATCATTATATTGTATTCATGGTCTCGAACTTGTTATCACTTTCAACTTGTATCAGTCTTGTTTAAGATTTAATTTTGCTAATTTTTACGGATATCACGTTAATTAAAAATGAAGAAACTACAGTTTATTAGCTGCTGGGGGTATGTTCTTCTAAACCAATTATTTTTGTTGTACAGTAGTCTTCTTTTTTCGGGACGTCTGTTTTTCGAAGCAATTCTTCTGAAAACGGAAGGTTTTGAAGCTCTTCGAAACCTTCTGTTGTCCAAAGCAGAAGGTTTCCGAGACGTTTGAGAGATTCTCAGTTTGAAGGTCTAACGAGCCTGCAATTTTACTAGTTGCCAGAAGATATTCCACGAAAGGGTCTGGGGATGATGTAGGCAAGAATTTTGGCGCGAAAGTTTTCAGATCTCCTGAATTCCTGTTTTTTTGAAAACCGTGGATTCTGTTTTTGGAAGTTTTCTGTTTTCGAAATTTGGAATGTCTTAGAGGTTCAGAAGAACACACCTTGGGGTTCCTATGAAATCTAAGAAAATATTGAACCAATAATTTTCAGAAATACTTCTATTTATGAACATTTCATCTTGCAAACGTTGTAAAAGAATTCAAATGTTGCAAATGGTCGAGTTTTCCAAGAAAGTCCCCAGAAAGTTTCAGAACTGAAATTCAGTACTAACATGAATGAACCTAAAACTGTTGCTAAACTAGGAGACATGTCGCGCACGACACTGTATTCGTCGTGTCTCCTAGGGTAACTAAACATGCGAGTGACAAGTAAGCAAAATGTCTTCCCAGTCACACGAACTGTTTTTGTTTTCTCCAAGGAGCATTTGCGTCTCTTATAAATTTTGTCGCGTGCTACAAGTTTCCGAGGAGGCTAAACTAGGAGACATCGAGGGGACATGTCACGTTTGACAATGTCGCGCGCGACATGCTCCTAGTTTAGCTAGGCCAAGAAACACTGAAATCTATATGCATGTTGTGAACTTACACGTTTTTTTTAAGAAACCTGGCCCGGGGCCTAGTTCTAAAAGTTTCTTAATTTTTGGCCCAATTTTAGTTCTAAAAGTTTCTTAACAGTTTCTTAATTGAATGGAGATAAATTGCAGTAAAAACGATTAAAGAACGTGAATATAGCAAGCAAATTATTAATATTATTGTATTAGAAAGAATTGGCCACGCTGGTGCGAGAAGTCGCACGGAAATGCTTGAGAACTAATTACTACCTCCACAAATGTGAAATCAGTATGTTGGAAAACTGACACAAAAATTTCTCAAGTTTCTTAACTTCTTCCTCCTAGTTCTAAAAGTTTCTTAACTTTTGGGGTGTCGAGTTCTAGGTTTCTTATAAACCGGTTTCTTATAAAAAAAACGTGTATCTTTGTTCGATGTTTAAGGTCGGGCAGGAGATTAAAGAGGCATCAAAGCTTTCTTGTTTTTATACTTTAATAAACACAGAAGAACTATTTAAAAGGGTTATAAACATTTAAGTGACAATGCTAAAACATGTGATTCTGGATCTATTCTTACTTACGAGGGGCGATTCACTCCTTGAAATCTCGTACACCTTTGATAGAAAACCTATTGTTTTCACAGAAACCCCTTAGAAATGCTCTTGTTTTCATAAAAATATCGCACACCTTCTTGAGGAGTGAATTGTTCCTCGCTTATTTCAATCCTTTTGCTTGGATTCCAAAACCTAATCTTAAAACACACCATGAGGCTAGCTCAGAACACGCCCTAGATAACAATAGTTAACCATATATGGCCTTAATAAATCGTTACAAGTGTTAAAATATGATGATTAGTTTCACACAATTACATAATGTAAAATTTCTTAAAACTAGAATAAACGAATACGAGGTTACAATTGGATAAGAGGTTAACTTTACAACTATGCATAACTGAGAAAGCATGATACGCAAACAAGCGGGATTTTTCAAAACAGACAAGTAATCTTGTTATTACATGAAGTACAGCAGTTCTTCCAAAGTATATGTCCGCTTATGATGAGATCAACCAAGAGTCAATAGAACAACCCTGATAGAAAGAAAAATGTCTTTCTTGATCACATAGATAAATTGGTGAGGGTAATGTATGTTCAGTGCTACTGTAAGTTCAAAGTAGACTTGCGTCCGAAATTCCTAACTTTCGCTCACATTGAATTGAATTGATGTTGTTGTTGTTCGCTTCAGTTAGTTTGAGCATCAAGCAATTCATTTCAATAGCGATAACTACGACTCATGTAGTAAGTCTATGTTCAAAGTAGAGTTTTTACGTCAATGCTACCCTTCGGCAACGGTCACAATAACAACAACGACAACCCTACAGCTACAGAGTGAGCATCAAGCAGTTCGATTCGAAATCATAGGTTGTTTGATGAGGAGTTTGGAAAGAAAAGATGTTAAAAACATGGGAATTTTGTGGAAATAAGCGTCGTTATTTTGATGAAATTTCACTGTTACCTTACGGAGTTGTTGGCTGCCAAGGATCATCTGAAAAATTAAAATTTACTTAGTTACTTGCCACTCATCTCCACCAAAAGCCAATGAAAACCAATCTTGAGGTTGGCAGAGGGAGCATGCCCAATCCCTCACAAAATATATTCAGACCAGTCGGAACTTTCTTAAGAAAGATAGAAACTTTGTTGTTTGTTCGAAATAAACTTTCTCCTACTCTTACCCTTCCTTGTCAGGCAATTTTGGTATTACAATTAATGCGTACTGTGAATCAGACACCTATCAACCAAATTGCCAACTCAACATTCCTTTATCAAGAGGAAGAGGAGCGAATTTTTTGTGAGATGTTGATGCCCGTTTGTATTCTTAGATTAGCACATCTCTTGTGCACATCAGTGTCAGTCTGTGGCATTACAAATATAAATTCCGTATTGCAGTACGACCCCCTAGTTATTTCTCTAGCTTCCCTAGTTATTCATTATAATCCTCTTTTAATAACTTACCAATGCCATAGATTTCCATTCTTAAACACGGATGCTGCTGAAAAGTTAAGGGGGCTAGCGAAACAGCATATGCATGAATGTAGTAAACCAGACTTTCTTTTACAACTGCGTTCATTGCTGTTGGTCCTCGAAATGTCTGAAACGAAGAAGGAGATAACAAAGGTGATTCAAGAGTTTTAAAAATAAACCCACAATTAGGTTTAAATGGAACTATCCTGTTAATATAAGAGTAAGATTCATGTGTGCTGTTCAACTTATATGCTGACCCTCCAAACTCCATCCTCATCGTAGGCATGCCACTTCTTTCTGTTTTTGTCTTCGGTATACCAGAGCCGATAGCTGGTTACACTGAGTGTCATATCTTTGTAGGTCTGCACAGCAACATCGGTTATGATCTTTCTTCTTATAAGGTCAACCTAATAAAATCAATCATCTTCGTCACTTCATGTTCATCACTCCATCTTTACTATCATCAGCATCATCGTCATCATCACCAAAACATCATCATCTTCATCGTCATTATTACTATCATTATCAGCATCATCATTATAATTATAATCTTATCATCATCATCATACGCACCATCATTACATCATCGACATTATCATTATATCACCATCATCATCTTCATCTTCATTGACATCACACCGTCGTCATTATCATCATTTTTATGATCATCACCATTATCTTTATCACCATCTCCGTCATCTTCATGATCATTATCGTTAATATCATCATCATTATCAACATCACCATCTTCTTTATCATTATCTCCATCATCTTCATCATAATCATCATCGCATCATCATCATCATCATCATCATCATCATCATCATCATCATCATCATCATCATCACCATCAACAATAACATCATGATATCATCATCATTATCACTATCATTATCGGCATTATCATCATCATCATCAGTATCATCATCACCATCATTATTTTCATCATCGTCATCATCATCATCGTAACCATAATTATCATCAACATCGTCATCATCATGATCAAGATATTTGTTAAAACATACACTTATCCACGGGTATTGTTGACTTTTTATAGCACACCATGCATAATTATTCAAGTTCAATCTTGCGTGGTGTGCACTTTGATGAATTTTGTTAACACTGGAAGCTGTTATTTGCCAGTCTGCTATTTTTCTGCTTTGCATTCCCAATGCCTCTCCTTCTATAGCTATGTAAAGAAGAGAATTACCTAATGGTACTGCTGCATACTCTTGGGTGCCGTCATCCTGCAAATCAATTTTGTTTTAAATATACGAAACTCCAAGCCATAAGTTGCAAAGTCGCAAAGCAAGTAAAATACACCAGAAAAATTATCTTAATCTTCCAAGCTGTATTTCTGGACAGCATTGGCCACTGGGTTTTTATGGAGACATAATTCAAAACAATAAGATGAAAGGAATACAGTATATGAATAATATCTAACTTGGTTCTACTATTTACATAGAGCTAACACAAAGCAAGCCTGGTCCTTTTTTAATTGTCTCTCGCTACAAATTTTGTCGCACGCTACAAATTTGCGGAGGTGGCTAATTTTGGAGACATCGAAGGGACATGCTACTGGTGACAATGTCACGCGCGACATGTGTCTTAGTTTAGCCAAGCCTTTAGTCTTTTTGCAGGCTGATAAAGCGATTGTTATTGGCAGATGAGACTTTGAAAACGGTCAAATGAGAGAAAAGTTCGCATTATTGACTCCTTGAAATCAAGCAAGAATATTTTCTGAATCAACTATATTC
The DNA here is from genome assembly GCA_014526335.1 of Chrysaora quinquecirrha. Classification (NCBI taxonomy): domain Eukaryota; kingdom Metazoa; phylum Cnidaria; class Scyphozoa; order Semaeostomeae; family Pelagiidae; genus Chrysaora; species Chrysaora quinquecirrha. The sequence continues at coordinate 1,982,782 of JACTAT010000001.1, forward strand.
TGCGGACACCTCTCTACAACGGATAATAACATTGGTCCCACGGAGGAAAAGTATATGGAGGTTTCACTGTATCAAGTACCAAGCTCATCGATGTTTATTTTTGTGACGAAAGTATTTAAAACCATACCAATGTTTGCCAAGCAGTTGATGCCAATTTTCATTCCTCTGCATCTGTAGCATATGTATCCAGGGCAATCGCAAGAATCGACGCATACCTGATTAACTGCACATGGTTTGAAGTATTTGCAATTCACACCAAGCTACAGATAACAAAATGAAAGACATTTAATAAATATACTTGAATGGAAGACATCTAGTAAATAATACCAGTACATTTATAAATTAATTCAGAAGCTAATGTCATTCTTACCGATGTTTCGTTGTAACTAGTTGCTTTGTATGTCCAACCCGCTTTTGATGTCAGTGTAAGATTTGCCATTTTATCCAATACATTTTCACTGTTCAACTCACATGCCTTTTCTCCTGCAATCTGTATGTTGATTGATTTACATCGATATTCTTTCACACATTCAGCTTCACATTCAGCAGTCGATTTGCCTGGTAAAGTCGCAATGATTGATCCCTGCAGTACTTCATTTTCTTTAACATAACTGAAATTGGCATACTGGAAACAATTCCCTCTTATAATCCAAGCAATGGTTCCTGTAACGGCCGTCTGAACAATGAGCCTATTTCAATAAAATATATATTAATTATGTAATATTCTATATTGTTGCGGGATCTAAACAGGGCGAAAGACAAGATGGCTTCACTTCTGAGCAGATCCAGAACTGGCCGAAAAGATCCCAGAGATCCCTTGTAAACAGAAGGCGTTTTAGGACCTCAGCCGACCCACTTACTCTATAATAACCTTAGGTATATAGCAACAAAAATTAAGAACCTGTTTGAGTAAAAATGTCGAAAATGAGGGTTATGCTGGTTTCTGCGATACCTCTCTCTATGGCGGACTTTCATTTGTTGTATGACAGTTAATGCTGTTTAGTTTTAATAACACTGTTTTCTTTTGAAAATAATCGGTCAAAAATATCAATCAAACCTACCCAATGAGTATAAGATTCGCCATACTTCAGTAGAAACGAAAATGTAATGCTCTCAGATCCTCAAACCTCGGAACAAATTGCTTGTTTACCTGGATTTTGGCGTACATCGTGAAATACTAATATTGTTGTAAATAATGTATCACTATAGAATGTTTAGTAAAACGTTCTTGAATATCGATCTGAATATGGATTACTCATGTTAATCGAACCATTTGAGTGGATATACAATTCGCGGTTAAGAGAAATGCTACTGATATCTCCGAAGCTTATTCTTTGTATTATGCTTGTTACCGGCAGCACTTGTATACCTATCCGGGTAGTTTTTTTATTCTATTCAGCATCTTATGAATAGCTATGAATTTTGCTGTTTAGCTAAGTTCTTAAGACAGCAAAAACCCTTCCGATAATTATTTCGGGTAGTAACCTGTAATGAATAAAAACCTCAGGCCCCATTCATGCAATACCGAATGAAACGAAACGCAACAGAACAGAGCGAGGACGGAACTCGTAGGTATGGAATGGAATGGAATGGAATGGTATGGAAGGTATGGAATGAAATCCCAAACACTATAAGAGATGCGGAGTCCATTACACTTTTCAGGTTAAAACTATCTTTTAGGCCAATAAGAAACATGAAATTGCAAACCCTTCTCAAACATGACCTCCAGGTAGAACAGTATAATTAAAATATATAGTTTATTTTTGATAAATTGAAAAAATTGTTGTAAATTAGTTGTCTCTTTATTTTCTTCTAACTGATAGAGTATCAGTTATGAAAAAGATTGAATGCAATGAAATGTAGCAAATTGTAAAAAAAGATGGATAAAGCAAGCGAGCTGGAAGTTGTAGCTTGGACCATAATGAGTTTGAGAGTTTGTGGGGGAACAGAGCATATGATAATCAAATTGGTTTCAGGTGAAGGACGAGAAAACGTCAAAAGGGACATGAGACAAGGGTTTGTTCTTGTCATCTTTAAGGCGTGATTACGCCAAAAGACGCAACTTTCTACTTTCGGCTAAAGAAATGATAAATTTCGAGTTTGTTTTAATCGACTTCAATGAAACGTCGACAGGTTTGCGACGAGACATTCTCCTCCCTCTCGTCTTATCGCATCTCCGCAATACTTTCTTCTTCGCTTATTTTCTCGTGTGCAGTTTCGTGGCTATTCAGGTATTCTTAAATGGTAAAGATTAAACTTTGGCTAAACTAGGAGACTTGGTGCACGCGTTACTGTATTCGGGCGTGTCTTCTAGGGTGGCTAAACATGCGATTGACAAGCGAGCAACATGTCCCCCGAGTCATTTGCATGTTTCGGGGTGGCTAAACTGGGAGGCAACGAGGGGACATCAATGTCATGCGCGACATGTCTCTTAAGTTTAGCCAGGCTTTGAGACTTCCAGAGGCTGTGAATCAAAGATCACAATAAATGTTGCTGAAGTTTTCATGCCAATTATGCCTAACAATACATAGTGAAATAGTGCATGATACCCCTGTTAGATCCCTATGTTCACACATTCTGCTAAAGCTATTAGTTCCCGATATATATATTCACAACCGGTGAAAGTAAGAGTAAGAGTAAGAGTAAAAGTAAGAGTTTATATTGAAAACAGAGTGAATACATCTATGATATAATGTCTTAGATTGGAACAATCTCTCCTGTTTAAATTGGATCACAGCCGTAGAACTCGGCTCTGAGGCAAATATCATTCCCATGATGGTGAAAGTGAAATGGTGTTTTAGTGCTAGTCGCTAGGATCTCAGTAGAAGGTTAACTGATCGAGACCTCGACCATGGCTGTGACGCTACCATGGCTGGGCTCGAACCCTGATGTGACCAGAATATCATTTGCATCCGTGTACCGGGTGTGTTAAGAGTGGAATTAACCGACAATGACTGAAGAATTGCTGTAGGTTTTTTCTGTAGACACCATAGGTCTAATTTCGGATTCACATTTATATATTAAACAACCTTTTATTTACGGGCAATATAGTTTGTAGGGGTTGGTAGAAGACAACTCAACATAATAGACCTTTTCAAAGTGGTCTGAGTCGGATGCGACATTTTCTGGAAACTGAAACTCAGGAAAAAAGATGCAAGTAACTTACAAAAAGGAAAATACTTGATTAAATGCCTCCTAGAGCAGATAAACTTGGACTTGAATCCTTTCTTTCACTTAATCTATCATTAAACGTGAAAATTTGCTGCAATAGTCCTACTTAAAAGACTGCAATTCTGGTCTTTGCACGTGGAGAGGATACTCTTACTCAATGTATCTACCATTTTCCAGAAAAATGTTGCGTTCGACCCAGACCACTTTGAAAAGGTCTATTGCAGAAAAGCTTCAAGAATTAGCTGTTGTGGCCCTGCAGTGAGTTTTTAGTCAATTTAAATGCCTACAAGAAATGGGAAGAGTGTCAATGAATGAAAAACAGACAAATAAGCAATGCTAATAGGGTCTAATAGCCTGGGTGTTATCTCACCTGAATATATTGATATTGATTGTTCTTATTACTGTTAACGCACCATACTTTATAATTGTTCAACCTTCCTTGATACCCTTGATGATTAGAATCCCAAATTGACGAGGCTGTTATCTGGGTGTCTTTAATTAACCTCGAAGCCATGCCGAGTGGTCTGACATTATTTGAACAACCTATAAGGGTTGTGAAATGCATTAGAAAGTTGTACAGGTTGTCTTCTTACCCCTAAACTTACCGGGCTTTTTTATCTCAAAAAGCCGGGAGGGGGGCTTTCCAACCCCCCTCCAGAAATTGCATTCCTCTAGAGCTAGAGCAATGAAACTTGGCACAAGCATGGACCAATGTATTAGAAGTAATTTTGGTAGATTGGGCGTCTCCCACTTCAATTATGACGTCATTATGAAACCATAATCAAAACATGCGGTCAAAAATCAACCTTCTCTCTAATATCAATAAAAATCCAGAAATTTCTGTAAATTTTGCTACTAGTGGCTATTTTCTATTACTTTGCAAAGAATCAATTAATTCTGATAAGATTTATTTGTTAAAATAGGCATTTATATATGGTTTTTGTATGACCGCTTTCCATATAAGGCATTGCCACGTGACCAATTGTTATCACTATTGGGATTTTTTGTATCACATTGTAGCTAATACATAAAGGCTTAAAGTCACCCAGGTTTGGCAGCTTCCATCTATCATATAACAGAAAAGTTACAAGAAAAGCTTGGGGGTGGAAAGCATTAAGATAAGGGTTAATGCTACTGTATTATTTTGATGTTTATTTATCATGCATAATACATTGAATGATGTTTACATTTTTAAACAAGCATTGCATTGGAAGTGTTACACGTACCTTCAGGTATGGCAGGCTGTGTCGAATCGACTAAAAAGAAATGAAAAGTATTCAAAAAAGGAAAAGAAATTTCCTTTAAAATCAGATAAGCAGACACATTGATCAGTCATAGAGAGAGCAGAGGAGGAGATACACAGCTTACAAAGCGAGAAGACGCTAAGGATTAAGGCATCATCAAAACAGACAGATCGGTACACAAACAACAGCGGGGAATGTAGCAGAGAGTGCCATTCCAGGATTGGTCAAAACCAAAGCAGCCACCGCAAGACGCTGCTCCAGTACGAGGTTGAATATTTCCTGGCACAACTTGTCGTCTTCTTGACGGTCAGATAGTATCTACCATTGTTTACAAGTACTTAGGTCTGGGCCCTAGTGGCCTGGACATTAATCATGCATTTATGCATTTATATGCTTAAGTAGATTTTGATTCTTTCCTTGGCAAGTATTCGACTTTATTCACAATTATTATGACGGTATATTTAGTTGGGTGTTGTGTATACAGTTTTCAACGTGTTTCCTCTTTCTTTATGTCACAACTTTGATATTCTCTGTAAACAGTAGTTCTATCAAAATCCATGGCTCTGCTCTACGTATAAGAATTTATTGAGTATCATCACTTGGTATGAAGCAAAAATGAAAAGTCGGTGAACGTTAAAACATCAAGAGGCTGATGCAGTAAGTGTAACATTTAGCTAATAAGTAGACATTCAAGTACAAGTACTGTAGTGGAGATCAAATTCTATGCATATGTTGCATTGTGTACTCACCTTTTCCGTACAGCTCAATTCTCATACAAATATCGTTTCCATGATACGTCTGTGGGTTGATTATGATTGCAAAAGTCTTTATTGCAACTGCAAATGTTTGTTTGACAGCTGTGTTTCTGTCAGTAGGACCTTTGAAGATCTACAAGAAAGGCAGACCTCTAATAGACTGTTGCAGACTAAGACACTTTGAAGAGTATACACATTGCGCAGGCTGCCTTATAATAGATCTTGAATGCGAAAACAGATCAATGCAACAACAATATCAGCACTCAGTGCAACAGGTATTAAAGATGGACAAGGTCTCAGAACGAAAAGCCCCCTACAAAAAAATGACATCACCATATAATGGTAAAACTTTTACAAAAAGCTGTGCAACGGTGGCTCTTAAATTCGAATTTCCTGAACGCCTATGCCTATACCTCTTTCCCCATACCCATTCACCTCACTTTGGCGTTTCTACAACGAGACACACGTTAGCTACTTTAAAGGATACAAAAGAAGGCTACAAATGCCTACAGAAATTTAGAAATACATAACTGCTTTACTGCTGGTGACTAATTGGAATTCCTGGACAGAGGACCACACAAAAATACCCCGCACCTATATGTGATTCTGTTCCCATCTCAGTTTTGAGTTCGTATTCTTTCAAAGCGGGCGTTATTGAGCGGAGTTCAATGGCGAGTATAAAGGCAGGGGGCAAAGACTAGACTTATTACCTGTACCTGAGTCCCAGTTATCGTTCATGAGACCGAGGCTAACACTAAAATGAGATCACTCAAACTGGTAGTTGTAGCGGGGTGTCGGGGTGGTGGAGGAGTGGAAACTAACGACTCAAGTAATACGTCTAGGCAAAGACCAGGAACTCCTCTGAGATTTTTCTGGGCAGTGGTTCTCTATGAAAATTGTATGTAAGCATTGCTCTAAGGTTCTGGAGAAGTATAAAAGAAGCGTTGTAGTTGTTAAAGAACTTGTTTCTATGAATGAAAACAATTTTTACCTTGTCAACTCCATTTTCTTTAATTGTTTTGATTGTGTAGCCATCTTCAGTATAGTTGATCTTGTATGTCAAAACCCAGTTATCCCAAGTTGACTGGCCTTGAACTGCTACTGCTGTTATTAAATGTCGTTTGTCAAAATCAACCTTTGAGAAAAAAACATTATTTTCATTCAAATAGTGACTTATACTTGTTAAGGAAGGCGTAAATTTTGAAGATAAAACGAATCTATTTTAGCTTGAATTTCCTTCAATTTCCATGTCTTCAAACAATGGCTTACCGGTAAGAATTACGACTGGTGATGATGGTGATGATGACAATAGCGATGATGACGATGATGATGATGATGATGATGATGATGATGATGATGATGATAATGATGATGACGATTATGATTATGATTATGATTATGATTATGATTTTGATATCTGATACGTATAATGATAATGATAATGATCACAATCGTGATATTGATATTGAAGACGATGATAATAGTGATGATGATGATGATGATGATGATGATGATGATGATGATTATCGTGATGATGATGGTGATAATGACAGTGATCATAATCATGATGATAATAATGAAGATGACGATGATGATGACGATTGATATGACCATAACTATTGTGATAATCATGGTGCTGGTGGTGATTTTGGTGATGCTGAATATGATTGCGGTAGTAATCGCTATTAGTAGCTATTGTAATTCTGATTATATTGACTATGATAATATTAATGATTGTAGCTATGATCGCATTGCAATAAGGATAAGAAGTATGATTAAAAGTGGACGTATATCTTACTCTTAAGAATTGCTTCGTATCTCGTTTGTTCCAGTTTGCACACCAACGCGTATTCTGATTAAGCCTTGCAAAATAGGCGCGATGGTTATGATCATAATCAGATGAAGATGATATCTGGTAATCAGCTATTCTTCTGTCCTCCATGCCCAAGGCACCGAAACCTGCAAAGACATAGAGGAATAGAGTGCCTATTATAGGTTTGCGGCTTCACGGCTTCGACCCCTGCTTAGCGTGCGGCTTACGGATATTGCAACGCTTTTTCTACGGTTTGCGGCTTCAAAAAAAGTTGCGTGTTGCGTGTTTTGGTGTGTATTGACATCTGATTACGGCATTATACATGCGGCTGCGGCGTTGAAGTGAAAAGAGGCTACATACATTTTGAATTTCACAAGGAATGGGCGTGAAGAGGGGTCTGTGGTGTTGGAAAACGAAGTAGGGAAAGTAACCAAGCAAACAAGCGAACAAGCGACCGGAGTAAACCGACGAGAGTAAACCGATGCGTTTAGTAGTATGTCTTTTGGCAGAGTCAGCTTTGCATCCCCATCTGCTCAGGCTGCATCGATTAGAATCCTGAATATCTATGAACCATGTATGCACTTAAGCCGAAATTGAGCTATCTATACTTAAGATGTTCGTGAAGGAATATCTATAGTATTCCCAACCTAGTCCCTAGGTCCCAAAAGAGTTTCCTGGACAAGGAGATTTTAGTAGCGTCCTATAGACCTTTTAAAAGTGGTCTGGATCGGCGCGACATTGTTCTGGAAAATGGTAGATAGATTGAGTATGTTAAAAATATCTTTAGAAACCTAAGAAACAAGAAGCTAGTAACTCAAAAAAACGAAATACTTCATTAAATGCCTTCTTGAGCAGACAAACTGGGACTTCAATCCTTTCTTTCAATTTAACTCCTGCTCAATGTGAATTTGATGGAAAATTTCGCTGCAATTACTCTCCTAAAACGACTGCGATTCAGGTCTTTGCACGTGAAGAAGATTCCCTTACTCAACATGTCTACCATTTTCCAGGAAATGTCGCGCCCACCTAGACCTCTTTGAAAATGTCTATTCACCCTTAACCCTAATCCTACCGGGCTTTTTTTGATCTACAACAGCCGGGGGGGTGGTTTCCACCCCCCCCCCCTCCATAAATTGCTGTCCAGTATAGCTAGAGCAATCAAACTTGGCACAGGCATTGACCAATGTATTAGGAGTAATGTTGGTAAATTGGGCGTCTCCCACTTCTATTATGACGTCATAGTGACATCATAATCAAAACATGCTATCGACGTCGGTCAAAAATCGACCTTCCTTAATATCAATAGAAATCCGGAAATTTCTTTACATTTTGTAGCTAGTAACTATTTTCTATTACCTTGCAAAGAATCAGTCAATTCTGATAAGATTTACTGGTAAAAATAGGCATTTATATGTGGTTCCCCCCCCCCCCCGGTAGGATTAGGGTTAATACGAGGTTTGAAGTTTTCCTTCTGGAAAATCGTTTTTTGGGCATGGGGCAGAAGCTCTTGATCATTTGACATTGCTAAATGAATTGCCGATAGTAAACCCTTCCAACAATTAGTTTTTCACTTACAGTTTCCATCTTTAAAATACACATCATCAATGGCTATATCACTGGTGTATGAAGTTCCTCTCACAGCTTCAAATAAAATCTGTTGGTGAGAAGTAGCGTCATTATAAGCATTTCAAACAAACATTTATTGTCAGTTTTTAGCAAATTGTTATTTACAGTTAAACATTTAAAAACACAACAAAAAACAAACAAAAATTTGATCAATCTCAACCCTTGTTCTCCAACCGTGCTCTCGCATATGAGTAGAAGTCTTTTTTCCTCTCCAAATTCCTCGCTTCTTATTTTCGACTCCCTACGACCCTTGAGGCTCTGGTAGCCAGGGTAGAATCACCCCTCGCCAATACCGGGGGCTCCGCTGATGCATATGATTGGCCATCGGTGTAAGACCTACAGTTAGACCTCATTGCAACTGGGTGAGGCCCGGGAGGAGGTACTCCCTAATGTAGGCTGACAGGTATGTTCCCTAATATGGATGAGTTTTTTCAAAAATTCCTCGATTTATGCCTAAAATACCTTAAAAGTGGGTATAGAATCAAATTTCCTTAACATTTGGTACACAAATGCATAATTAAATCATAAAGCTGGGTGGCTGAATGTGTAAAACAATACCTTTAAAAGGTGGGTTGGTTTGTAAAACTCGGGGGCACAACCCTGTACATTTCAGGGTCAAGTACCCCCGGGGGTGAGGATAAGGGGCAGGACGAGCAAAAGACTGAACGGTTGAAAAAATACAAAGAAATATCACCTGGAAGCTACTTGTCGTTGTGATCTGCAGATATTGCTCCATCCACTGATTGCCCTGATTCCCAGAAATCGTTTTCAAAGTGCTTATAGCTCCACTTGTCGCATCTTTGAACAATACATTTAGTTTTCCCATACCAGTGCCATACATGTGATACCAGAATGAGAGGCATTTCTTGCCATTGCTTGATGGTTGCATTACTTTACTCTGTAAAACTGCTCTGTTCAGATAGTCAGCTGGGACGGAAGCTTCTACGTATGCGTAGTAACCTGTTAAACCAAAATATATGCATAAATTTTTGTTTTTTTTTTCGTTAATGGCACATCACAGCTAAAGACGTTCGAATATTGATTGCATGATCATAGTCAATTAAAATATATTAAAATATCACTAAGCTAACGAACGCGACAAAACTCCCTAAGTCATACAGCCCAAGGCTCTCTCCTCGTTTGTCACTTTTGTGTTTAGGCCTTTTTTTGTGTATATTTTGCTTGAATTGCACGCACCAACGAGGAAGAAGTTTTCCACGAATAGCATACGCAGTTAATGAGTCTAGAGCTACGACTGTATGAGAGAAGAGTCGTCGACAATTCTAGAGCAATTCATACAATCCAAACTTCTCTTTCCATTTGGCTTAGTATACCGGTTATGCTGAGCCTTCTTCTGTAACCATACATGCTCACAAATATTTTTTATAAATGGCAAAACTAGTATAAATTCTTCCAGGATTGGCATACCACAGTTTGTTGAATGAGAGTCGAACCTGGACTACATGCATGATTGGAGAGCTGACAACAATTCTAAAGAGCCTCAAAGAAATTGTCGAGTAACTCTCCTGTGGCATACGACAATTGATGGGACTCGAACCTGCAGTGCATGATCGGAAATCGGGATCTTTTGCCTGACGTATGGTGGATAAACTTGCAGAATCTTGCTTACGTGAAAATGCGGAGTTATCTTACCTCGTGCTGGTTCAAACTTTTTCTGTCTGCTGAAAATTCTTCCCCTAAAAAGTTTTAGTTACAACCGTTATATGCAAATAAATTCTTACCTGTTCCTGATAGCGATGTGTGGTCTCCATAAGGTCCTGTTCCGTCACTCGGAGTTGGTCCGGTTTTTACAGTCCAGTCCAGTTGATCATCAGTCCTGTCGGTCCAGCCACATAGTTTTCCATCAGAAAATTCACAGTCGTCAGGACCAAGGTTACAAGCCGATGTTTTGCAGTTTGTTGCTGCCCATGAATAACCGTCACACAATTTTCCTCCATTTTTTGGCGCTGGGTCATTGCATTGTCGTGTTCTCGTTGTCTGACCGATTCCACACGTCTTGCTGCACGCTGTCCAATCCGACCACCTTCCCCAGTGACCATCTATCGGTGCTAAATACAAAACGATTGTGAGATTTAAAATCCAGCTGTAATTCGGCAGATAGGCCTAACTGTTTTGCACTTTATGTATATTGCTAAAATCAAAATCCTAAAAACTTGCTAAGATGTGTTTGGACATCGTGTTAATCTTAACTTCGCATATTCGTGTATTTAGTTACTTTTATTTCCGCATAGTTGAACTTCCCATACCATAAAGCAGATTTTCGATGTTTTCAAACGCAAAACGTCGCTAAATAGACCGTTTCACGGAAAGCAAAGCATGCTGGAAAAATGAGGGGGGATTCGAGCTTTACAATAAACGTCCACTTGAGCATGAATTGAAGGCCATGCATTTCTTAAAGGAAGATCACCTTAATTGTTGATAGTTTCAGCATCATCATTGTGAATTTCAACTGTTATCTGATCATCTGGATCAGACTCTTCACTACTTTCCTCATGCATCTCTTTTTCATGTCCGTTGACATTGCTTTTAAACTTTGAAGTGAAATCACAATTTCATATAACATAAACCAGTGGGACTAATTTTATTGTCCGTTATAAAGAGGTGTCCGTTATGGGTATTTCTTTTACAACGAAATTGCCTTTATGACGAAAACATTTGTCCTTTGTTCGGAGGTGTCCGACGTATAGAGTAGAGATATGATGGAGGTCAACTGCGCTGTCATTGTACGTTATTGTATATGGATATGCTTTGCATCTTTGATCAAGTGAAGTTTCCAGGTTTATATAGCACAGGTGGATGTGAAGTGAAATGGAAATGTACATAGCGCTCCCATAGGGCCAGTCGCTAGGATCTCAGAAATAGATCTCTATCCTTGCTGTGACGCTACCGCGGCTAAAGTCTTGCCCAAATTTTGCCAACATCACAATCAACGTTTCGCCGAACTTCTTTTTACATGTTGGCTACTGTTGGGCTAAGGTTGGCTAAACGTTGCCAACCACCCTCGTCCCCAGGGTGAATAGGCCTCTACGTGAAACTCCGCTGTCCATATTCGACCCTGATATCGGCCTTGCCTATTCGCAATTTGATTGGCTCTTCAAACAATAGAAATTTTAAGTGACGTTAGAGTTTCTTCAAAATTTCACACCAAAATAGGCCGAAAACTATGCAAAAAAAATCTATAAAAACTAAAAAATGATGCTACATGAGATATTGCATCTTGCCTTACAGTTATCAATGAAATTCTTTGCATTTCCTATCTATGAATATCTGCTTTCGGAATCTACATCTTGTTTTTATGCCTAGGCCAAAATTGCAAATATTTTGGCAGATTTTGTGGCCGGTACCAGGGCCAAAATCAATTTGAAGGTTAAGATTCGAGGAAATTTTATTTTGGGCCTGGGGACAAGGTTGGTAACCAACATATCAGCGAAAATTCGTATCCAAAAAGTTATTTTGATTGAAAAGCCTACCGTAGGACATCTTTCAGAAATTTCTCATTTGGGTTCGTTTCTAAAAATTTTCTATACCAAAAGATGAAAATGTGTTTGAGAATGAGAATGCTGTTTTGCTTACTTTTTTTCTGCGCTAAAGGCGAGTGCCTTATCTAATACGCATGCGCTGAGCCAACCTTTGTTTGTACTGGTGGCCAAACGAAGTCAACATCAGAGAAAAGAAGAACTCCCGGATGTTTGACTTTATTTCTTAATCTTCCTGGTCAACATTATGAAATGTTGCGCGATTTTTTGACTGGATCAAACTTCAGCTAACATCATCCAACAAGGTGGCCAAACGCTGCCAAAATTTCGCCGAGCATGAATTTTCGCCAATGTTAGGTGGGCTACACGTTTGGCCGGGGTGTAAGGCTCAAGCCCCAGTCTCGCTAAGCTCTTGCCATCACAAGGGGGCCTATTATAGGGGGTCAAGAAGCCGCGAAACCGCGAAAAATCAGCTCAAAGCCGCAATCCGTCGTCAAATAAATTGCAAAGCCGCTGCCAATTAACATCAATTGTGGACGTAACACTGATGGCTCCAATAGTTTTTCAAGCGACATTTATCCGATCGCTTGTTTGCCTGATCGCTTGGTTACTTTTCCTACCTCGTTTTCTAGCGCCATAGGGCCCTCTTCACGCATATTCCTTGTGAAATTCAGAATTTATGTAGCCTTTTTTTTGCTCATATGCCGCAGCCGCGTGCATAATGCCGCAAACCGACGTCAATACACACCAAAAACGCAAACCGCAACTTTTTCCAAAGCTGCAAACCGTAGAAAAATCATTGCTAAATCCGTACGCCGCACTCAAAATAGGGGTCGAAGCCGTGAAGCCGCAAACCTATAATAGGCCCCCATCACAAGCTAGCTGGATTAGACCACGACGCCACAACCACACTCAACTAAACGTGTCATAACAAGGAAACAAGCAAAACAAACTTGTTTTAACTTGTCAACATAGTTACATCTTCTTTGCGTGTTCTGCGTAGTACAATTCATGTTTATAAAGTTGCAATGCCCTTCGAAATCTAAAGTCATTCTTACCATAGCACTCAGCATAAGTACAATTAGAATATTCACTTTCAACACCATAAATATTAACTTTTGGGCATTTAGTAAGATCTTCGTGACTGCAAAATCGTTGTCTTTTTTTATAACATGTACTACTACATGGTAGCCAACTTCCCCAGGTACTGTAGTAATCTGTAGATTGACCTAAATGGAAACGTATATCATTAGCAATATTTCGTATACCCATCCTTTCGTGTTTCTCAGGTAGACTCGCTACGCAAGTCTCTGTTATGCTCCGGATAGGTCTCTAATAACCTCTTCCTGGGCAGCCATGAACAACAGGAACAGCAATTACAGAGAGGGAGAGTTACTGGTGTAGCCAGTCTTTTTCTATTCCTAGGGTGCATTCTTTTGGATTTTGTGTGGATTCCCCCGCCAATTAGATCCTGACGGTAGTTTCGACCCCCCGCCTATCCCGACCCCCCAGCAATTAGGCACCTAAGAGTAACGGAATGAAGAACTTTAGCCTTGGGAGAAGGATACTGAGAAATAGAATTGGGGGCAAATCTAAGCCCTTACGCTACTGAGAAAAATTTGATAATAACAATTTCATGCATACTCACTTTGACAATCGTACAATACGTTGAGCTCCGTGATATCTTTTGGACTTAGGCCATCTCTTTGACCAATGTTAGCCGATGGATTGTTAATAGGAACAATGGTCTTTCTTCCATTGGTTGAGAATGCATACGCCCCATAATGCATTATGCTGTCATAGTCATAATCAACCAAGGTATGCTGTCTTGAATTTTTGTCGAACTGATCACCGTATCCTTTAAATAAAG
>JACTAT010000001.1:1997257-2038382 GCA_014526335.1 Chrysaora quinquecirrha
TCCTGATGAGCGTCAGTCAACTTGTTGGTTATACGACAATAAGAAAAGCTGATAGTAACACTTTAGTTGATACACACTTTTTTTATAAGAATTCCTTATTTTTTGCCGAGCCTCGATTATTCTTAAGCTTATTCGATTTTGAGCCTGAAAATATTCTTAAATTATTCTTAATCATCAATGTTGTAAATTAAACACAGAGAAATAAAAATGATCCTCGTCAAGCTTGAGCCTCAGATTATTCTTAAACAATTCTTAAATTTCAGCAATTTTGAGCCTGAATATTCTTATAGACTGTATTCTTATAAAAAAAGTGTGTATGATCAAAATTGGATCTTTTTCAAGGGATAGAAATCTTAGTGTTAATCCTTAAGATAATACATCTTTAAACCTTGTAATAATAATAATAATAATAATAATAATAATAATAGTATATAATATGAAATAGTGGAAATAATAGCGGAAACTATAAATATATAAGAGTGGGAACATATCGGAAATAAATAATTACAGTACATAATATATGCTGGTGGAAAATCAAACAATTTATCATCTAAGATCGGAAACATATATCGGAAACAATTACAGTACATATTATATAACGGAAACTTTAGTGGAAACAATAAATATATAATATAATAGCGAAAAACAGTGGAAACGATTAATATAAAAACAGTATGTAATATCTAGTGCTAAAATTAAAATCAAAGCTTGTTCAATTAATATCTCTGTAAGACTTGACAAAGCCATCAGTCGTTTCTAAGTAGAACAGTTGAACAGTAAGTAGAAGAGTTCTACATAAGGTCACATCCATAAAGCTCCATTCTGAGACAAATCAAGCCTTGGTAATCCTTTGGTATGAGGCGCACATAACGAGCTCTGACTGGCGGATCAAATTTATTCTTCACGATTTCATTATTGTCGGAAGAACCATCGAAAACCTACAAGAGATAATATTAGACAAAATTAGTCAGACACATTTTCTTTTTCGGAAAGCTGATTTGGCACGACCCATTTTCTCTGTCGCACGGTAGTGGCTCGACACGGCCTTGATTCTGACTTCGGGCGGCGTGAATGCGAACTTGTCAAGTAAAACAAGTCCCTCGTTTCGTTTGTAAATCCCAAGGATAGAATTTAAAAATAAATTTACAAAGAATACATGAAAAAATTGGCCAGCATGAGCTTGACATCGGAGTTAATCTTTGAAGTGTCGAGCCTGTGCCGTGCCAGAATATCGCTGGCACACACGACTCTGACACGACGTTTGAAGCAGGCCTGACTCCATGACATTGTTAGAGCAGCTTCCGTTGGCTTCCAGGCTTTAAGGGTTTCAGGAGGCTTCAAATAATTCATTTTTAAGCAACAGGTAATACTCAAAATAAGGAATATCAAGTTTGTATTTAATACCCCAAGCAGCAAATTCAGTTAAAAGCATGCATAAATTGACAATTTAACCCTAATCCTACCGGGCTTTTTTTATCTAACATAGCCGGGGGGGTGGTTTCCAACCCCCTCCATAAATTGCTGTCTAGTAGAGCTAGAGCAATCAAACCTGGCACAGGCATTGGCCAATGTATTAGAAGTAATGTTGGTAAATGGGGCGTCTCCCACTTCTATTATGACGTCATTGTGACATCATAATCAAAACATGCTATTGACGTCGGTCAATAATCGAACTTCCTTAATATCAATAGAAATCCGGAAATTTCTTTACATTTTGTTGCTAGTAACTATTTTCTCTTACCTTGGAAAGATTCAGTCAGTTCTGATAAGATTTACTGGTAGAAATTGGCATTTATATGTGGTTTTGTCATGACCGCATTCCATATAAGGCAATGTCACGTGACCCATTGTTATTATTTTGGGATTTTTTTTATGACATTGTAGCTTAATTGTAGCTTAATTGTAGCTTATTTTGGCTTAAAGTCAGCCTGGTTTGGAAGCTTACATCCATCACATGACAAAACAGTTTCAAGAAAAGCTTGAGGGGGGTGGATTCCACCCCCCCCCCTCCCGGTAGGATTAGGGTTAAGTGAGAGTAAACGCGCAGAAAGTGTCATGAGTATTTACAGTAGAAGCTTTTGACAGCATTATACTAAAAAGACGAAATCTTAGTGTCATTGGTTTGTTCACTTGATGACGTAATGCCTAACTAACTATCCCAAATTTCTATGGGTCATTTTTCAATGAAGACATTAGAATGTTACCCCCTTAAAATCAAAAAAAACACGAAATTACTCGAAATCAAACAAAACAACATTAGGGGTCAAGAGAGGAAGGAAGGGGGAGGGTTGAAGTAGTCTAAGAATTTTCGTCAGCATTTATCTAACTGCTCATGGCTATGGAGGTGTTAGCTAACCATATGGATTCATTTGCGTGACTTTCTCTTGTATCATCCGTCAGCCAAACGTTGGCATTTCTATCGAGTAGTGGGACAAAAAAGTAGTTTCACAATTATTGTGAACAATTGTTGGTAGGTTCGAAGGCCATCAATATCAAGTCTATCCCAGTGCTTGCAATAGACCATTTCAACTAAGGGCCTCGTTTTCAAAAAAAATGAAAATTAGGTCATAGACAAATTTCGACTTCAGATTCGAATTTAGCACCTTCTTTTTAGTGTTGAGACAAAGTTTTATGCTTCTAGTCCTTAAGATATTGATTTTATAGGTGTTAAAAGTTTATAAACTCTATAAAGGATTTGACCCTGAAAAATCGCTGGGGTGAAATTTTACACCCTCAATTATTTTACACTGTCAAGTGCCTTATAAATTTTCAAAATTTTTATCGCTAAAGAATCAACATCGTGAAGAGTAAAATTTCCCTCAACACTAAAAAGAAGGTGCTGAATTCGAGTCTGAAGTCGAAATTTGTCTATGACCTAATTTTGATTTTTTTTGAAAACGAGGCCCTTAGTTGAAATGGTCTATTCAATAAAATATATAGATAGCTTCAATTTATATTGTCTTTCAATCAAATGCTTTCCCATTCCAATTTTTATTCTGCGTTTTGATTGATTACACTTTTTAATATGCAACCCGCCAACTAGCAAATAGTCATATAGCCCCATAGTCACTAAGGGCTTAAGATGTTTTTGGTAGGAGGGACCTTTGAAAGACCTGCTTATCCCTTTGTCACGTTTGAGGCCCTTGATTAGTCTCTAAGGGCTTAGTCTCAGATATTTTAAGCAACTTCGAGGAAGGAGGGACCTTTGAAAGACCTGCTTATCCCTTTGTCACGTTTGAGGCCCTTGATTAGTCTCTAAGGGCTTAGTCTCAGATATTTTAAGCAACTTCGAGGAAGGAGGGACCTTTGAAAGACCTGCTTATTCCTTAGTCATGCTTGAGGCCCTTGATTAGTCTCTAAGGGCTTAGTCTCAGATATTTTGAGCAACGTCGAGGAAGGAGGGACCTTTGAGAGACCTGCTTATCCCTTAGTCACGTTTGAGGCCCTTGATTAGTCTCTAAGGGCATAGTTTCAGATATTTTAGGCAACTTCGAGGAAGGAGGGACCTTTGAGAGACCTGCTTATTTATGATATATATGATATATATTTCTTTTTATGTTAGTTACAACAAATAGTGATATACACTAATTCATACTAACATTAAGCAACCATAGGAATTGCATTGATCAACTCATTTAGTGCAAAAGGAGCACTCGCATTTTTTAGCGAGGAACCAAGTTTTGATCAAATTTTTAAACTGTTTAGTGTTACTCGCCGTTTTGATTTCATTAGGAAGGGAATTCCATATTTTTTGCCCTTGATAACATAAGGACTTAATGCCAAAGCCTGTGGTTCTAACTTTTGGTATTTCAAGAAGATTTGTGCTCCGTAGATTGTGGTCTAGTTTTTAGGTAAAAATAGTCCTTCATAAAAACAGGATTTAGGTTATTCAAAGTTTTGAATACCTCTAAAGCAAGGAGCCTTATCGACTGTATATGAATGGTGGTCTCCATTGAATCAGATAGTAGTTTTTCATACGTAGAAGTATAGTCAGAATATGCAAGTCGTAGTGCTCTCTCATTTATCTTTTCTAGTTTGTCTTGGCTCCCTTTGGTGCATAACATCCAAATAAGTGGACAGTAATTAAAGTGGCATAAGATAAACGAGTTAATTATAATTTTCTCTCTTTTCCCCATGAACCTAGCTAAGCGTTTTAGAGAATTAAGTTGTTTTGCTGCTTTTTACAAATTTTATCAATATGGGCATCAAATTTTAAACTTTCATCTATCTCTATACCTAGCAGAGTTACATTAGTTTCGACTTTTATTTTAGATTCTCATTAATTTCAAAATGTTCTATGTTCTTGTTTTTATTTCCAATAGTAATGGCTTGGAATTTAGAACCATTAGCAGTCATTTCGTTTGACTTAAACCATTCAAGACATTTATTGGTGTTTAATTTTATCAAATTTATTAATTCTTCAGTGCTTGAGGTGGTCACTGTCAGTGTGTTGTCATCGGCAAAATTACAGAGAGACCCATCACTGAGGTTATAAAAGATATCATTTATAAAGGAGTTGAAGAGAAGAGGTCCTAGTATTGAACCTTGTGGGACACCTTGTCCTAATTCATCCCAAGAGCTATATTGTCCTTTTACTTTTACTCTTTGCTTTCTATCTGACAAATAATTCTGGATGAATAAGAGTGAATTTTCTTTTATCCCATAAGCATGTAGTTTTGCAAGTAGAAGATTCTTTGGGAGACAATCAAAAGCTTTTGATAGATCCATTAGAATCGCCCCTATATGTGCATTTTGCTCTAGTCCTTTTCTCCAGTTTTCTATTAATCTGAAAAGTGCATGTTCGGATGAAAAATGCTTATTATTTATCCCTTTGTCACGTTTGAGGCCCTTGATTAGTCTCTAAGGGCTTAGTATCAGATATTTTAAGCAACTTCGAGGAAGGAGGGACCTTTGAGAGACCTGCTTATCTCTTAGTCACGCTTGAAGCCCCTGATTAGTCTCTAAGGGCTTAGACTCAGATGTTTTAACCCTATGAAGTATGAGGGGGGGGGGGGGCGTTTTTCGCCCTCCCTCCTACTTTTGCTCGTGTATCATCTGCAAGAACTCCTTAGTAGCTTTGGTAAGTGTCTGACTTTTCGTAGAATTTATCAAGGAACCTTGTAGTATGGGTTATGGTGTTGCGGACTTAGTCACGTAACCAGCAAATGTCCATATTTGGAAGCAGGTAATGCAAATTACGCTTAAATCGGCTATATCTCTGTCAATAATTATCACATATGAAAGAAATATATATGGTTGGACTTCTCTTGGCGAGAGCTATCATTTGATATATCATTTGAATGTTTTTGATATTGTTGGCAAATTTTGTCACTTGTCACGTGATCAATTTAATTAATGTCGATAATTAGCCTAATTAGCAATTTTGTTTTAATTTTTGATTGAGTCAAGCATAACGCATTGTAAACTATGCTTATGAAGATTTTTATTGAAAATAAAACTTGTTATATACGTTTTCCGAAATGCTGAGTAAGCAAAAAATTTTGTCCTCATCATAAAGGCTTATAAAAGTTGATAGGAAACAGCAAATAGCTGATAATTAGCTTAAATGATAGAAAAAGTTTGCTTTCTACAGAGATTTTAACATTTACAGTGCCTTTTACCTATTTTAGTCCGATTTAGCTTGATTTTCGGGAACGTAGATGAAATAGTCATGATTTCACACTCTACACGGTCGCTAGGCAACGTGTCACGTGACTAATTAGCAAAAATTAATGTGTTAGTTAGTTGCGATTGGGTACTTGCACATGTCTACTAAGTTTCATGTCAATCAGACAAATAACAGCTGAGATAACTAGGGGAAGCCCCCCCCCCCCATACTTAGAGAGGCAAAAAATAGCCCATACCGAATAGGGTTAAGCAGCTTCGGGGTAGGAGGGACCTTTGAGAGAACTGCTTATCCCTAGTCTAGTTTGAGGCCCGTGCTTATCCCTTAGAGGTATCTGCTATATCCTTTAGTCAGATTGCTTATCAAAAAAAGGGAATTTAAACATAATGCTAAACTTAATGGAAGCTAAACATAATGATATATTATTATTATTTCATTGTTTTATATAATTTATACTACCTTTTTAATATTTCCTTGCATAATCCAATACGTATTACCATTCGTGTTACCATATGAAATGTAGTATGATTTTACCCAATTCGCATAATGGTATCGCCCTTGTATGGCGACTGCAACAACCATCATTTTCTTTCCAAGATCAACCTGGAGAAAATTCGACAAAACTGGTTACACCTTTTTTCACGTGGGTGTTTTTCGCTCCCCGCCCCCTACTGAAAAATCAGTTATGATAGCTAAACTGTGTATCATTTAGTGATTGAAGCAACTAACTTTATTAAAATTCAATACTCTATAAGTTGACGCTAACTTTATGGCCATGAGCTATGTTACCCATAGACAGCAGCCACAGCAAAAGACATTAACTTGTTCATTAATCTTTTTACCCTGCCAATCTTAATGTAACATACATCAAGGTCTTTCAAGTGCTATTCAAAGCAAGTTTTTTTCTAAAAAAGCTACAAAAACCAGTTGCCTAACAACGGATCACATGACTGCTTAAAATAGTATCTCCGAGGTTCTTATACTTTGTACCAAGTTTGGTTGCTATGATATTCATATGTACTTAGGAAATTGGGTGCAATGTGAAAGTGACTTAAACAAAAACACACGATATGAAATTGGGTTAAAGACAATGATAAATTTAACAATAACAAATGTCATTGCACCTCATAAATTGTGACAGACTGTTTGCAAATAAGATACTGGCCCCCTTCGTATGACAAATTCTTTAAAAAAAGAACAAAAAATTTTCGTTTGCACCTGTATAAATGTGTTAGCTGGATCTGCACCATTCTTTTCACACCAATCCCTGTTTCCATTTAGTCTTGCAAATTTAGGCAAATAGCCAGAATCGTAAGAGTTTGAAGCAGTAAGACTGCTATCTTGCAATGCACCTGATGCTACTCCTAGTGGTCTTGCATTGTTCGAACAACCTTTGTATAAAAATAAAGCCCTCTTAACTACTGTCTATATAATATATGAGATACGGTGGCTTTATGTAAGAAAAAACTGCTAAATCATAAGAGCTGTTTTAAGTGAATACAATCTTAAGTGTTTATGAATGATAAATGCATTGCATTGTAAGAAAAGCTCAGATTTTGCCCAAACAAACTACGTTGCCTGCACCCTAAGAATGTCGGTTGAATATGAAAGTAAGACCATCAGACCGAATGTAAAAACCCAGCAGACAATAACTTAAACTAGTATTAAACTCAACGCTAATAGACAAGAATTAGGTTGGGAGACAAGCCGTAGATAAGACTCTAGACAGGATCACTGCGCTGCGAGAAACAAAAGACGACTACAAATTTCATATCAGATTAAGATAAAGATTAAGATTAATTTCAAGTTTAGGTCTACGACTAAGATTAGCATTAACATTTAGATTAAGGTTGAGATTAAGTTTCATTTAAAGTTTGAGTCTAAGACTTATGTCAAGTTCAAGACTATGATGATCAAGACTAAGTTTAAGACCAAGATTTTAAGTTTAAGTCCAAGTTTAGAATTACGATTATGATTAAGAATAACTTCAAGTTCAAGTAGATGACCAAGATTAACATTAAAATTTTGATTAAGATTAAGATTAAGTTCAAGACTGAGGGAAGATTGGGGTGATTAAGAGCAAGTTAACCATTTGAATATACGATTCCTTAGGGAGGGTTTGAGGTTATTACGAGTGGGGCCCTTGCGAGGCGATGGTCTTTGCAAGGCGGTTGCCAGAGACGGGCATGGGCTAATAAACTATCAAAACACCTTATGGTGGTCTTCTGCTTTCCGCATCGTGGTGTTTCTGCCTGTTTTCTTTGTTTATTTCCTCCCCTCAAGAATCATTCTACAAGCGGCAGATATTTAAGTCGTTTTTCATTTTCTCGTTGTTTATACATTTCCGAACCTGGCTGTTCTTAAAAATTTTGTCGGTGAAGAAAATAATTGTGTATTATCTTTGAGTGACGTGATTTTTTCATACCTGACGGGATTGGAGGCTGTATTGGATCCTCTGAAATAAAAATCAAGCGTCAAAATTATCTTTCGCGATCAAAACAAAGTCAACAGGATAAAGACTTGTTTCCACTATGGTTGAAATATCATTGTAATAATTCATTAGTTCAAGTTACTCGCTTAAGTTAAGTTTAAGGTACAGTGTGTTTATTTAAGTTGCTCGCGGAAAGTACTTAGCTAGCTAGCTATTATGGCGATCGCGGTCCAGATTTTTTTTAATCCCATCTATTATGTTATGCAACTTGTTCTAAGGGAATCTTATTCTAGGGAATGATATGTTTGAAATATGTTTTTTTTTTTTAAGACGCTATATCATAAGATACATGGTCTACAATGCTAACAAAAAATACAAAATATTAAGATTACAAAATAAAGTAAAGTAAAACTAACAGTTAAATTTGTCAATCATCTATAGAAGGTAAAAATTATCATTATTCTAATTCCAGACAAGCTTACTTCTCTAAAGCAGTACGTTTGTCGTAAATGTCATGAGTGAAGGCACTGAAATTCTCTAGGAACACTTTATTCTCATTCGTCATTAAATATATAAATTTTTGGTTTGCAGAGGGGATAGTTGTAAAGTTTGGATAAAGGCTGTGGATTTGATTAAAAAAAATTTCTCTTTCAAAATTATATTGACTACATACTAGGACAAAATGTATTTCATCTTCTACAATATTTTTGCAGTATTTACAGTATCTTTCGTTTCTATCAATAGGTGGTTTATAGTGTCTACCTTTTTCGATAGCTAGGCAGTGATCACTTAATCTTAGTTTTGACATTATTCTTCTATGTCTTCTAGTTGGGATTAGATCAAGATATTTTTCGTAAATTATTTGATTTTTATAGGATTTGTACGTCAAAGCTTTGGAACAGTCATTTATGTATGTTCTCCAGTAAATGCTGTAGTTTGTTTCTAGTGCTTTCCTTGTAGCAGTCTTAGAAAGAGAGGTTAGTGTTGAATTGGTCAATCCATTAGTTTTTAGCTCGTCTGTTAGTTGGTTAAGGTAAGATACAATTGTTTTTCGATCTGTAACAGATCTTTCATATTCAAGAGCTTGTGTGACAAGTGAATCTGGCTCAGAGTAATGTAAGATATGCTTTATGAAATTATTGGTCCTACAGCTTACCGAAATGTTTAAAGGGAAGCGGCCTAGATCTCCTCTTACTAGAGCATTGGTTGTAGATCTGTTTACTCCAAGTATGCGTTTTAAAAACTGTGTATGGATTTTTTCAATTTCATTTTTTCATTTTTTCAATTTCAATATGAACTACAGACATTGTTTGGAGAGTATTAAATGGAATAAACTGTTGATATTGTACTAGTAGCAAAGGAAAAAGACGTACAAATTAAAGAGAATACATGAACTCACCAAGGCCATAAAGCTCCATTCTTACGCACATGATGTTTCCTTTCCATGTTCGAGGGTTTATCTTGATAGAAAGTGCACGAATCCAATATGGCAGCTTTTGCTTTTGAACGGTAGAAGGGTCGGACGGGCCAGTAAATATCTAAAAGTGATGTGTACATAGTATAAAGCTGCTTTATTTGAGTTTTTTTTCAACTTTTGAAATTTTTTTCAACTAACTTGAAACAAGCTTGAAACACTTGAAGTACACGTGAAATTGCTTGCCTTACAACGTTATTTTTGTTTTAAGCAAAGTTTCAATGAATGGAAACTGTCGTTTAATTTGATTTATAGATATATATATATATTTGGGATTTGGAATTTCAAAGAATATGAAGGTGAAACAATGTTAAGTTAATCTCCACCCGGGGGGGGGGGTACTTCGTTGTTCAAATTACTAGACGTGTCACCCAGTTTTTCCAAACCCACCCATGTCTACCGATAAATTCTGTTCTTTTTAACGGTAGAAGGGTCGGACGGGCCAGTAAATGTCTAAAAGTGATGTGTACATAGTATAAAGCTGCTTTATTTGAGCTTTTTTCAACTTTTGAAATTTTTTACAACTAACTTGAAACAAGAGTGAAACACTTCAAGTACACGTGAAATTGCTTGCCCTACAACGTTATTTTTGTTTTGAGCAAAGTTTCAATGAATGGAGACTTTCGTTTAATGTGATTTTTGGATATATATATTTGGGATTTGGAATTTCAAAGAATATGATGGTAAAACAATGTTAAGTTATTCTTATCATAAATGTGTGAATTTCTGCACCACTTGTGCAGATAAGAAACACAAAGACCAGCAACAAGCTAGAAAAATAATTAACTGAAAGACATAGTTTAACCACTGCGTAATCTCCAACGTCGTACACAAAGCAAATAGGACATCGCGCTGTCTATATCTGGATGAGCTTACTGAGCGGGCTGAGCTAACAACATCAACAACAACAACAGATATCCTTGGGAACGAAGTTGTGTTGTCTTTACACAAGAAGGACTTTTCGGAAAACACAATCGTTAAAAGAAGAGGTTGGGATCAGCTTAGCTGAACATGTTAATGGAAATAAGTTCATTGGACGTTCACTAACTAGACTGATTACCTGAGTCGTGGTTATCGCTGTTGAAATAAATGCTGGGACGCTCAAACTACGACTCATAATCGAACGGTTACCTTTCTGGACTTACGTTTTCTGCCTCGTTCTCATATTTCCATGGTTACAGTGATGTCAACGGTAAGTACGGTAAGTGGTTGTAATGGCCTAAATCTACAGGGTCTAAAACGCTGTGAAAAACAATGTTTCTGTGTCTTAAAACTTAACTTATTAATTGTTTTGCAGAAAGCTCTTACCAACCCAGCTTTTTCGATATTCGTTCAAAACTTTTTGCGTGATTTAGTACTAAAACGGCTGCCGAATAGGGCTCGTGTGTTTTGCTGTGAGGATGCAATGAACCAGCCTCATTTCAATGCGCGCCAACTTTTTGGCGCGGGCCAGTCAAGAAAAAATGCCGTAATATTATGAGTCCCAGTTTGAGCGACCTCGGTTTGGTATTAGTCTCGGTCTGATGAGCGATTACTGGGACTCAAGTAATAAGTCTATTCACTAACCTTGTCGACTCCGTTCACATTGTATGTTTTCCATGCATAACTGTCTTCAGTGTAGAGAAGCTTATACGTATAAATCCATAATTGGTGGGGGCCGTGTCCTTGAATAGCAATGTCTGTAATGATTTTTCTTGAGTCAAAGTCAACCTAAAAATGAAAGATATCCATACAGTTCCACGTTACAAAAGAAATAATATAAGTACAGGCTTAATTAAGAATTAAATTTCTAAAATGCAAGTGCCAAAGATGTTTCACCCCTCACGTATCTTGTCTCAAGGCTCTTCCTTCTTCTGTAGAGCTGTGGGTCCCTGGAATCGGTTCCCCAGCACTTTTTTAGAGGTGCTGTGGCGTTGTTGCGTAATCCAGCAGCTGACTCGTGGTGTTAGAAGCTCAGTGTGGTCAGGGTTCGAGTCCAGCCACAGTGGCGTCACAGTCAGGATCGAGGTCGAGTTTACCTGGTACTGAGAACTGAGTACTGAAATCCTTGCGACTGGCACTAAGACACCATTTCACGACACCATCACCTTCACTTCACCATCTTTCCAGATACTTATAATTGAGATACTTTTCAGTTATTTATAACCGAATTAAATCTAAACAAGACAAACTGATCCGGACCCAGCCTCTCAGACCAACAGGCTTAGGCCGCGGATTTGACCTTTTAAATAGTGGAATGGAATGGCCAAGAAGTGATTGGAATGAAGGACGAAGCGAAAACAAAGGACTGGCAGAAATGGCCGCCATCTTTTGGAGAAGCGTCTATTTTTAGGGCCGCAAGAATGTAATTTTTAAAATAAGCCTTTTCGCCAAGATGCAGACATTTGATAATTTTGTATTCTGCGGTCCTCTAATCCAAGAGGGAAGCCATTGACATCTGTGTGTAAGAGGTTTTGAGAAAAGAAGCTCTTGTGCTGAACGAGAATAGACGCTTCCGCAAAAGATGGCCGCCGTTTTTGCCTATTGTTTTCATTAAGGATTTTGGAAAGGAATTCTGGGAATAATTTCCTTAGTTACGTTTTTTACATAGCTACAGATGTTGAATTTGTAGCTAAGGAAATTATTTCCAGAATTCCCTTCGAAAAACCTTAAGAAAAACAAGGGATTGATAGAAACGGCCGCCATCTTTTGCGGAAACCTCTAGCAATAGCATACATTAACGTGCCTTTAAATTAATCTGCTTAAAAGCCACGCGTGTTGTTTCAAGTGTTGCAAGTTGAATGTGGTATCGTGGCCTAATCCAGCCTGCTGGTGGTTTCAGAAGCTCAGTGAGGTCGGGTTCGAGGCTCAGCTACGGTAGGGTCACAGCCAGGGTCGACTGATAGATCGCAGGAGCGGGATATCAGAGAAAATGTTCTAAGGTATTAACAGCGTTTGAAAACTGCAAATTTAAATAACAAGATTTAAACAAATTAAAGTTTTACCTTGCGGAATATTAGTCTGCCAAGGATCATCTGAAAAATATTTTATACTAAGTAAATATATTTGCGATATCTTTTGATAACATTAAATTGAACATATATAGTGTATTGAGTGTATTTATTATACGAGATGCAGGGCCGTTGGATTGCTTCTTCCACACGACTGGAAAATTCCTTTACAAATGCTATCCAGGTAATATAATTCTTATCTAGCATTTCTAGGCTTTTCATTTAGGCCCTCGCCAAACAATCAAACGTTGTTATTTAAACATCCGAAGTTTGTTTGTCAAGCAAAATATTTTACCGTTTAGCCACGTCGCATTACGATAGGTCCTCGATCAAAATACAAATTGATACAGAGAAAAGGCCACGAACTGCAGACTGTCCCGTCGGATCTTTCGATTCTTGCGGCGAATAAAGTAAAATAAAAGTGAGGCAGTAACGCTGCAAAGCGACGAGAATACGAAGCAAAAAAAACGAATTTTTTTATACCAATCACAATCAAACACCAAATTTGAATTTCTGTAAAATATTTTATTCGTTTACTACTCTGATGAAGCCCTGAATGCCGGGGCGAAATATTAGTATAAAAAATTCGTCTTTTTTTGCTTCGTATTCTCGTCGCTTTGCAGCGTTACTGCCTCACTTTTAAAATACAAATTACCGCGACAACTAAACAGTTTTTTTTTTTTTTTTTTTTTTTTTCGAAAAATAATTTTTTTAATAACCAATTAACTCGCTTTTTACAGAACCAACATAGAGTGTAAAAATAAAAGAATATAATCAACTAAAACATCCCAATGCATCAACTAAAAGCGTTCCATATTATGGCTGAATAGTTGCAGCACTGTTGGCCAGCAGAATGTCTCCAATCTCTCCAACTGGGATGATAAAATAAAAATCTCTCAATCAATCTCTCCAACTAAACAGTTTGGTTGCTGAAGTAACTGTTGCAGCTTCCAGCACAACGCGAAATTGCTACGTTTTCATGAGAACGTGAAGACAGCAAGATGACGTTGTCGCCAGAACGCGGAATAGGCGCGAAAAAGTAACTAGTGCCCAGATGGCCCAGGTTCTTTACTCGCGACGTCTTTTCACTTGTGGTGTCCTGTTGCTAACAAACAGCCCTAAACTGTTAAAACAGCCTAACAACCTACCGATTCCGTACAGCTCCATTCTAAGACACATATGACCAATCCGAGTTATTGGGTTGATTTTTACAGCATAAGCTCTAATGTAGTAAAGGAGATTTTCTTTCTTAACTTCATTAGTTTTCGTTGGTCCTGCGAATGTCTGAAACGATGAAACATTTGAAATGGTATCGTAAGTTGAAGGCTTTAAAAACAGGGAGGGATAAATTTAAGAAAAAGTCTGTCACAATGTCCAAAAACAGAACTTGTTTCCAACGAGAGACAGTGCCAATACTTCTAAAACAAATACTGGGCTCACCGTTTATTATTATTCTGGATTCTCACTCGGAGAAAGATTTTCTCTTGGTGAGACATGCACAGACAGTCACTACTCTTTATGCATTTCTACCCAATCATAAAATTTGTGACTTCAATGTATCTTTGTAACTTTTCATATTCTATAGTGCTATTTTCCTAGAGAGGCAAAGGATTGGTACAAACTTGGCAGAGAGATGTAAAAAAATGTCGCAAAGACGACCAGAAGTCTAAAACATTTAAAACCCTTAAAGCATTGCAGACTTATGCAACATTCTATATAAACTTGAAAGCAAGAATTCTTTGGCATTCCGGTACGCAGTTCTTGAGAGGTGCTTCTTTTTCTTTTAACACATTAAAACAGTTGTTGCCAGGGATGTTTAAGCAAAACTTAGAATAAGCTTAGATGTAAAAATCTGCTCACCCTGATTACGCCATCTTCTTCATACGTCTGCCACAATAAGGTGTCTTCAGTATACTTAAGCTGATAGCTGTTTACAATGTTTCTATTATCTTTATAACTTTGTAAAGCAACATCAGTTATAATCTTTCGTCTAATAAAGAAAATCTAAAACAAAATTTGTTGGAAGAACATTATCATCACCATTACTACCAAAGTAATAATCATCGTGATCGTCACCTTGATAATGATCGTCGTCGTTGTCATAATCATCACAAACCATCAGAAACAACACCAATATTAATATCATCATCATTAAAATCATTATCATCATCATCATAATCATCATAAGCATCATTATCGTCATTATCACAAGGACCCAAATCGTTATTATCATGATCATCATATTATCATAATTATTTTCTTCATCATAATCATAAGCGCATCATTATCATGACATAATCACACCATCATTAGCATCATTATGATCGATATTATCTTTATCATCACCACCTTCATCATCATCATCATCATCATCACCATATTCATCTTCGTCATCATCATCAGCAGCAGTAGTAGTAGCAGCATCTTCAGAACTTGTTGTTCTATGTAATATCTACTGAACAGAATGTTTCGACTTTTTTGATGGTATTAAGAAATGCTGTTAAGAAAATGGGTGAAAATTCATACTTTGATCCATTGGTTTGAGTTTTGCTTATTTGCCGCAGTACACCATGCATGATTCAGGTTCAATCTACTGTGACGATGATCTTGGTGTGCGGCGTTAATACTTGAAACAGATATTTGGCCGTCTGTTATTTTTTTGTTTTCCATGCCCAACGCTTCTCCCTCCAAAACTAAAAATTGAGAATAGCATATCAAATGAAATATAAAATATTGTATGTATGTATGGATATATACATATATAAGAACACTGATCTATTCATTACGCAAAATTAAGTAACTTAATGATAAGCTTTAAGTAAAGAGTAAATATATTCGGACTTATCAAAGCTGTTTCTGACACCGTGTTAGACTTGATAGTCACCACTATCATGAAAAGACTTTGATATTTATTGTAATAGGCAGTTTGAGATCTGTCTCATCATCGGGCAAAGAGAAATATGGTTTCTTCCTATTTAAGTCAGTCAGTCATCCGACCTTTGCAATAAATAGGAAAGAAACCACATTTCTCATTGCCCGATGATGGGAGACGGATCTCTCCCGAAATGCTGCCCTACTAAATATCAAAGGCTTGTCATGATAAGTGTTGACTATCATGTCTAATACGGTTTAAGTGAAGACTTTAATTTCCCAAAGCCTTGAGCTTGTTTCAAGGCTATCTAGGCTGGTATACTTTAAGGAACATGTGGAGATATTTTGGTGTCTTTACCAAAAGGTATTTTAAAACATACCGATAGTTGCCAAGCAGTTGATGCCAAGTTTGATGCCTCTACATCTATAGCATATGTATCCAGGGCAATCACAAGAATCGACGCATACATGATTAACTGCACATGGTTTGAAGTATTTGCAATTCACACCAGGCTAAAAAATAACGCATTGGGTTGAACGTGATGTCTTGACAAATTTCATATAGGCTTTTAAAAAAGGCACATTGAGGTGTAAAAAACAATCTTACCAACGTCTCGTTGTAGCTAGTTGCTTTGTATGTCCAACCGGCTTTTGATGTCAGTGCAAGATTAGCCATTTTATCCAATACATTTTCACTGTTCAGTTCACAATGTCTTTTCCCTGCAATCTGTATATTGATTGATTTACATCGATATTCTTTTACACATTCAGCTTCACATTCAGCAGTCGATTTGCCTGGTAAGGTCACAATGACGGATCCCTGGAGAACTTCATTTTCTTTGACATAACTGAAATTAGCATACTCGAAGCACTGTCTTCTGATAATCCAAGATATGGTCCCAATAACGGCTGACAGAGTAAGGAGTCTGTTTCGGCAAAAAGATAGTATTAGCCCTTCTACGCTGTCATTTACCTAATAAATCATTCATTAGCTAACGTTACAAAATAATAGCCCTGAGTGCCTTAGCCGCCCTTCCGCTAATTAATTTTTTGAAAAATTTCCGACACTTCCCCGCTCATATATGGACCCTGCGCTTATTAATATCGGCATTAAGCACCTTTGAGGGCTGGCTTTAAGTCAAGTTGCTATTAAAACGAGGAAGAATAGTATACGACTAATTAAACTTTGAACAAAAATATACAACACCAGGTTTTTTTAACAGAAGAAATGCTATTGATAATCTCATAGACAATTTAGGCTCATCTCAGTAGTTCATTAACAAAGAATTAAGCTCTCGGGCAAGGCTTTTTCTAAGCCTGATTTGGGCCCTCTTCTTGGAGCTGGAATTCGAAGTGTGGAGCTGGAAATGGAAATCTGCAGCGCTGAAAAAAACTGTACCAAATTGCATCACATTTTGGGTTCGAATCAAACAGTTTGACTGTACTGATTTCTATGGTACTAATCAGCTGGTGTGAATGATTCCTCTTTTTGTAGGGTATAACTAGAATTAGCGATTAAAGAAAATTTCGCAATTGATTTCGCGCTAAAATTTTGAGCCTGTTTGATTTTGCATGCGAGCATGAGTTTCATTCCATAATGAATGTGAATTTTGCGTTGCGTTACATGTGCTAAAAAGAATCACATGTGAATATGCGTGTATAAAATATATTAAAAATGAAAATCAATAATATTGAGGGGAGAAAGGAAAAGATAATTAAGGATCTCTACTTTTGGCGCTTTGAATGGAAATGTGTATACATAGTTATACACAAATAAAAATACCACTGGAGAAAATTTTTGAGCATTTGTGGAGCTGGAAATTTTGCTTAGAACAAGCTCAGCTCTCGGGCCCAAAGACCTGAATCAGTTAACTTGTTAAATACATATTTACTTATTTAATGCATACGACTCCTTATGCATAACGTGCATTCTAGAAAACGTTGCAGGTTAATGCATCGTTACCAAGATGGATTTAATTAGGTACTTAGAAGTATTATAACTTACCCTGCAAGCATGAGCTTCGCCATTCCACCGTAGAGTAGAAATGAACTACTAACTGCACTCGGGTGACTTGGCAACTTTGTTTCGTTTGAGTAGCGTTGGAGATAGGCATCAAGCCTTCAATAATTTATTACAAGCAAGTTGTGGTGAAAATGATATAACTGTAAGAAAAAGATTTCTTCAATACTAATTCATTGTTATTTTTTGTGAAACTATTGTAATGATATAGTAACATGAAAATATTTAATGAAGTATACAGGTTTTAAACCACACTCCTCTGAAAATCATTATATTGTATTCAGGGTCTCGAACTTGTTCTCACTTTCAACTTGTATCAGTGTTGTTTAAGATTTAATTTTGCTAGTTTTTAAGGAAATCACATTAACTAAAAATGAAGAAACTACAGTTTATTAGCTACTGGGGGCATGTTCTTCTAAACCAATTATTTTTGTTGTACAGTAGTCTTCTTTTTTCGGGACGTCTGTTTTTCGAATCAATTCTTCTGAAAACGGAAGGTTTTGGAGCTCTTCGAAACCTTCTGTTGTCGAAAGCAGAAGGTTTCCGAGACTTTCGAGAGATTCTCAGTTTGAAGGTCTAACGAGCCTGCAATTTTACTAGTTGCCAGAAGGTATTCCACAAAAGGGTCTGTGGATGATGTAAGCAAGAATTTTGGCGCGAAAGTTTTCAGATTTCCTGAATTCCTGTTTTTTGAAAACCGTGGGTTCTGTTTTTGGAAGCTTTCTGTTTTCGAAATTTGGAAGGTTCTGAAGGTTCAGAAAAACACGCCTTGCGTGTCCTATGAAATCTATGAAAGTATGGAACCAATGATTTTCAGAAATACTTCTATTTGTGAAACATTTCATCGTGTAAACGTTGTAAAGGAAATCAGAAAGGTGACAAATAGTCGAGTTTTCCGAGAAAACTAGGAGACATGTCTCTCTCAAGAGGCTAAACATGCGAGCGACAAGTTAGCGATATGTCTTCCCAGTCACTCATTTTATCACGGAGACACGAACTGTTTCTGTTTTCTCCAAGGAGACAAGGAGCATGTAAGTCTCTTGCTATAAATTTTGTTGCGTGCTACAAAGTTGCCAAGGTGGCTAAACGGGGTGACATCGAGGGGACATGTCACGTTTGACAATGTCGCGTGCGACATGTCTCCTAGTTTAACCAGGCCTTAAGAAACACTAAAATCTATATGCATGTTGTGAATTTATCTTGGTTCGATATTTTAGGTTGGGCAGGAGATTAAAGAGGAATCAAAGCTTTCTTGTTTTTATACTTTGATAAGCACAGAAGAATTATTTACAAGGGTTATAAACATTTAAGTGACCATGCTAAAACAAGTGATTCTGGATCTATTCTTATTTACATCCTTTTGCTTGGATTCCAAAACTGAAAACACACCACGAGGCTAGCTCAAACCGCCTTAGATAACAATAGTTAACCATATATGGCCTTAATAAATCGTTACAAGTGTTAAAATATGATGATTAGTTTCACACAGTTACATAATGTAAAATTTCTTAAAACTAGAATGAACGAATACGAGGTTACAATTGGATAAGAGGTTAACTTTACAACTATGCATAACTGAGAAAGCATGATACGCAAACAAGCGGGATTTTTCAAAACAGACAAGTAATCTTGTTATTACATGAAGTACAGCAGTTCTTCCAAAGTATATGTCCGCTTCTGATGAGATCAAACCAGAGTTAATAGAACAACCCTGATAAAAAGAAGTGTCTTTCTTGATCACATAGATAAATTGGTGAGGGTAATGTTTGTTCAGTGCTACTGTATGTTCAAAGTAGACTTGCGTCCAAAGTCCCTAACTTTCGCTCACATTGAATTGAATTGATGTTGTTGTTGTTCGCTTGAGTTAGTTTGAGCATCAAGCAATTCATTTCAATAGCGATAACTACGACTCATGTAGTAAGTCTATTGTAATGTTGTGAGTAAGAACTCTGGACTCCCTGTAATGTAATTATGTAAATAGTTTATTGTGTTACACTGTCACGTGTGTAGGGAGAGATTCGTTATGTTATGTTGTGAACAAGTGAACACGCGGTGTCTTCTTGTTGCTCCTCTATCCCTCAAAATATTATATTGGCGACGAGTTTAAGTTATGAATTTCTAGATGGAAGAAACTGAACCTGCACAGCCTGTTCAAATCATGGCTCAGTCTGTTTCAATCAGGCCGGTTGCTGAATTTAATCCAGATATTGAGCTTGGAGCAAGCCTAGGCCTAAAATGGCGGGATTGGCTGGCTGACTTCGATATGTTTATCACTGCTAGTGGGATCACAGATAACACACGTAAGCGTGCATTGTTGTTATATCAAGCTGGTCCAAGAGTTAGGGAAATTTTTAATCAGTTATCTGATACGGGCACTGCTGCAGATTACGAAGTGGCTAAACAGAAACTGTCAGAATATTTCGAGCCACAAAAGAATAGACGATATGAAGTCTATCGTTTTCGTCAGGCTAGACAAGAAGCCAACGAGTCATTGGATCAATTTCATACAAGACTGAGAACTTTAGCACAGAATTGTGAGTTCCAGGATACTAATTTTGAACTTGAGGAGCAAATTATTATCGGGGGAGCGTCCTCGAAAATTCGCCGAAGAGCTTTACGAGATCCAACTTTTGATCTAAAAGCAATGTTGCTTGAAGGGCGAAGGGACGAGCAAAGTGCTTTCCAGGCCAAAGTTATTGAATCGAAAGAACCTGTCACTGAACAAACTAACAGAGTGGACACTAAGAAACGCAAATGTTTTTTTTGTGGTCGAAATTATCCTCATCAAGGAACATGCCCAGGGGGGGGTGGAAGCTGATTCAAGCATGCGCACAACGTCGCTTTTTTGCTGCTAAAAGGCGGATGAAAAACTTCGCGGATTTCTCTTACTTTTGAGGTAAGTTTGTTTGTTATTTTCATATAGATTTAATTACGTTAAGGCTCTTTAATCCATTATACAAACTTTTTAGGCTCATTTTAGCTGCATGTGGTAATTTTTTGGCCTAATGTGTTCCCAAAAGTGATATAAATACCATTTTGTGTTAGGCGGTTCTGGAGTGGGTTGGCAATCGCGAATCAACGCTGTTTCTCGCCTTGCTTCAGTTTGAAATAAATATTTATTCTTTAGGGGTGCAAACGATTTTTTTCAAGAAATATAAACTTCAACTCTTCATCTAGCTTTGGGTACCTTTGCACCCCTTTGCACCCCAGCCGTTCTGCACGAAAATTGCATTTTCCGATGAGCACCTTTTGGCTCCTCGAATAAATTTGATGGGGAATCACGCTGGGTTCGTCATTGTAAGCTCGCTTCTTTTAACATTTTGCAAAGTCGGGAATTGGTGCCTCGCCTCTTAAGGTTGCTGTTATTTAGCACAAAATTGATATTTGCTTTTATCATTTCAATAAATTTTCTACTGAAAAGTTTGATACAAATAAAAAATCCTCCAGAGACTCAACATATAGGCCTAGGCCTACTTGATCTTATTATGGAAAACAGCCCACAAGAATAAGAAGCTAGGTCTACCTTAGACTGATTAGGTCTACCTCACATTAAAAAAATATTTAAATTTTTTTTGAATAGATAGGTTTTGCACTTTTAGAAATCTTTGTTCTTTAAACAATCTTCAAAATATAAAATATAAAAATATGAATGAATTTATTTAGTAATATGGAAAGGGAATTCTATGATCAGCAACTGCAATTGATTGGAAGTGTAGATGAAATTTTAAGTTTTGTGTGAAATTATAATAAGGTGCACTAACGTGCATGTAAAACTAAGATATAAAGGTCTGGTACCAACCCCAACTTTTGCGTCTCAAAAAAGCTGCTGATGCCCAACATTGTATCCATAGGTATAGAGTAAATTTTTTTAAGTGTTATATTCATATCATATATTACCCCATTTTACTGGGTGTAGTATGTTTGTGCTTGTGTAGTGTAGCCTTGTACTGACTCATCAGCGGATTCCCCATAAAAGCATTTCAGGGCTAAGATGTTGTTTTATTTATAGGTGCCCCATTGTCTTTGCGTCCAGAAGCAAGAAATTTGGCTCAAATCTTTAAATGAGCCTGCTCCAATCTTCAATATTTATGACTCCAAAGACCCAAAGGAAAGTCACTTCACAAAATTAATAAATTTTTCAATTGAAGGAGCTCATATGCTCATAGAACCAAATCTTGTCGTTTTCATTTGTATCTGTTATTGTACAGAAAAGTTTAATGCCATTCTTTTACACTGCAGGTAGTAATGACTGGCAAAGGAAGAAGCCTTTTCAACAAGAAGGTTGCAACCCTGGGAAACATTGGAAAAGAAATATTTCAAACAATACTTCTTACTGAAATTCTTATTGAGAAATCATCCTATCCATTATCTGCTAAAACAACCAGTAGTGGCATATCAGAGCAAAACAAGGTGGCAAAAAGACCATAAAAATACACATTTGTTATACGGTGTATACAACTTATTATATATGATGTTTGTTTACAAAGTAATATTCACAGAAAATTGTATTTTATTTTATTTGTGTTTGCATGGGTATACTCCATTAAGTAAAAGAAATTAATCTGATCTTCCCTAAAGTTCAATCATCCAGAATACAACATCATTTGATTCATCAGTTAAAGATTCTAGCTTGAATTGATATTCAGCCTTATGCAAGCCAATAAAAACAAACTCATGCCAAGAACAACCTTCTTTTCATACGCAACAGTGGAAAAAAATAGCTGTTTCTTGTACCAGTTTTTGAGTAAGATTCTGACAGATTGTTCTCCTACTTGACCTCTTGTCCTATCGAGGTTTTTGACTGGCTTGGATGCGACAGTTGTCTTTCCTCTCTGTAAGAATCCATACACACAAATCGGCATGAAATCTCAATTTGTTTGTTCAAAACTTTGCCTTTGCTTAATAAAATTCACTTTTTGTCCAGAAACACTGGCGATTATTAAAGATTGCGTTTTCCAGGATACAATGTTCGTGGCCGTCTGGCAGCCATACATTCATCATCTGGCACTGATTTGCCTCGTTTCCAACCAGTACGAGAACGCATGCGCAACTTTGCTTCCACCCCCTGGAACATGCCCAGCCAAAGGAAAAGAATGTCGTGTCTGTGGACAGAAAAACCACTTTGCAAATGTTTGTAAAAATAAAACAGGTTCAAATGTCAATAGCAAGCAGCAATCAAGTAGACGTCGTAATGGCCGGAAGAAAGCCCTCAACTGCATTGAAGACAGCTCTGACAATTACCTTTCATCTGATGATGGATATTTGTATGCTATGAGTCACAATAAGAGATGTCACTGTTAATGTCACGGTATGTGGCCATAATTTCAAAATAACTGTGGACACTGGAGCCACAATAAATGTCATAGATCAAAACACATTTGCAGAAATGAAAGATGTTGAATTGAAGAAAACAAAAACTAGAGCTTTTGCTTATAATAATAACACTCCAGTTGAATTTCTTGGACAATTTCATGCCGTAATTGAAACCAAGAAGCATATTGCTCAAGCAATATTTCATGTTGTCAAGGGCAACAACAGTGGAAATCTTTTGTCACTTTCCACAGCTCAAGATCTTCACCTTGTTAGTTTGCATCTAAACACTATATCCACTGAAGATTCAGCATTGTCTGCTATTGTGAATAAACATGCAAAGGTCTTTAAAGGACTTGGAAAATTAAAGGGTGACAAGGCAACCCTGAGCATTGATGAAAGCAAGCCCTCTAGAGTACAACCTCAGCGTCGGATTCCATACCATGTCAGACAAAAGGTCAAAGATGCCTTAAAGAAGCTTGAAGAGGAAGATATTATTGAAAAGTACCCGAAAGTGAAGGGACACCTTGGGTATCTCCAATCGTCGTAGTTCCTAAGAAGGATGGAGCTGTTCGCATATGTGTAGATATGAGAGTCGCAAATGAAGCCATTCAGCGTGTGCGACACCCAATTCCTACTGTTGACGATGTTAGTTTCGCATTAAATGGAGCAAAATTTTTTACTAAGCTTGATCTTTCGCAAGCATATCATCAAATTGAATTGGATGAAAAGTCTCGTCATATCACCACTTTTTCTACGCATATTGGCTTGTATAGATATAAAAGATTGAACTATGGAACAAATGCATCAGCAGAAATATTTCAGTACATGTTGCAGACACAGTTGCAAGGACTAAAAGGCGTAAAGAACATTGCAGATGACATAATTGTTTATGGTGCATCTAGAAAAGAGCATGATGATAATTTGGATAATTGTTTATCTCGTTTACACAATAGAGGTCTTACCTTGAACAAAAAATGTCAGTTCTTACAGAACACACTTGAATTCTTTGGTCAAATATTTTCTGCAGATGGAACTAGACCTGATCCAAAACGTGTCAACGACTTGCTGAATGCACCACTT
Organism: Chrysaora quinquecirrha; assembly: GCA_014526335.1. NCBI lineage: Eukaryota > Metazoa > Cnidaria > Scyphozoa > Semaeostomeae > Pelagiidae > Chrysaora > Chrysaora quinquecirrha. The sequence continues at coordinate 2,021,063 of JACTAT010000001.1, forward strand.
CCAAAGAATGTACATGATGTACGAAGTCTTTTGGGAATGGCTAACTACAGCAGCAAGTATATAGCAAATTATGCGACAATCACAGAGCCACTACGAGCCTTGACGAAAAGAATTCTCATTTTGAGTGGACTGAAACACACCAAGAAGCCTTCAATAAATTGACACAGGCTTTATCATCTGCACCCTGCATGTCATACTTCGATATTCGTAAAGAAACTTATGTTCTAGTTGATGCTAGTCCAGTTGGTCTGTGTGCCATTTTATCGCAAAAATCACCTGATTCTGATGACGAGCAGGTTGTAGCTTATGCAAGTAGAGCATTAACAGAGGTTGAGAAACGCTATTCACAAACGGAGAAAGAGGCATTAGCCATAGTGTGGGCAGTTGAACATTTTCATTTGTATTTGTATGGTAATAAATTTACACTGATCACTGACCACAAACCTCTGGAAGTAATATATGGCAGCCACAATTCAAAGCCTTCAGCTAGGATTGAACGTTGGGTCTTGCGTCTCCAACCATACAGTTTTCAGGTTATGTACAGGCCAGGAGTGGACAACCCAGCTGATTATCTTTCCAGGCACCCTGTTTCTTGCTGTACAAAAACTCAGGAAGATTTAACTGAGCAGTATATCAATTTTGTTGTTCAACACAGTGTACCTAGAGCTATGAGCTTACAAGAGATTGCTGACGCAACTAATATCGATCGTGAACTACAGGCCTTACGTGCTGCTATAAGACTAAACAAATGGGACACCGACACGGTAAAACCTTATCGTTTATTCAAAGATGAACTTACCGTTGGACTCCAGAATGTTATTCTGAGAGGCTCCAGACTTGTGATTCCAAAGTCACTACAGAAGAGAGCTATCGATATTGCTCATGAGAGTCATCAGGGTTTGGCTAAGACTAAAGCCTTACTCCGTGAAAAGATTTGGTTCATTGGAATCGATGAATTGGTGAAGCAAACCATTGATGCATGCTTAGCATGTCAGGCTGTTGGAAGACCAAATCCTCCAGCACCCCTCAAACCATCTGCGATGCCAAGTGCACCATGGGACACTTTGCATATCGACTTTGTGGACCTTTACCGTCCGGCGAGTATTTGCTAGTCGTCATCGATCGTTATTCGCGTTTCCCAGAGGTGGAGATTGTACACTCTACCAAAGCCAGCTGTGTTATACCAAAATTGGATAAGATGTTTGCAGTTCATGGCATTCCTGACAAAATTGTTTCAGACAATGGACCACCTTTCAATGGTGAAGATTTTCGCAAATACTTGAAAATTCTCGGTATTGAACACAAATCAGTAACACCTTATTGGCCGCAAGCCAATGGAGAAGTTGAACGGTTTAATCAACCCTTGAAGAAAGCAATCCAGACCGCTGTTGTCGAAGGGAAGAAATGGAGACAAGAATTAAATCGCTTCTTGCTTCAATATCGTTCAACCCCGCATTGTACGACAAAAGTCGCTCCTAGCGAACTTTTATTTAATCGAAAAGTTAAGGGTAAACTACCAACCATCGAGAGAAAAAATGTTGTAAATAGACATAGAGAAGCACGTCAAAATGAACAAAAGAGTCAACTGTATAATAAGTCTTATGCTGATAAACGCCGTCATGCGAAAGAGATTCAAATCAAAGTTGAGATTCTGTATTAGTCAAACAACAACAACGCAATAAGATCATGTCTCGCTTCAACAAAACGCCGTACACTGTAATAGAAGTAAGAGGAACGCAAATAACGGCTGAGAATCAGGAAAAACACAAAATAACAAGAAATGTGTCACATTTCAAGAAGTATAACTCGAATGTCGATACCTCAGATGATATTGATAGTGAGTATGAAGATACAGTCGTGAGAAATGGTACTGAGGTTCAGAATGAACAAGAACCGCAGTCAACTAGTGGTAGTAGTCGTCCATCGAGATCCAGAAGACCACCTGAACGTTATGGAAATTTTATTCCATCAAGTTTAATACCCTGAGAACGATTTCTGAAAAGGGGAGTGATGTAATGTTGTGAGTAAGAACTCTGGACTCCCTGTAATGTAATTATGTAAATAGTTTATTGTGTTACACTGTCACGTGTGTAGGGAGAGATTCGTTATGTTATGTTGTGAACACGCGGTGTCTTCTTGTTGCTCCTCTATCCCTCAAAATATTATATCTATGTTCAAAGTAGAGTTTTTACGTCAATGCTACCCTTCGGCAACGGTCAAAATAACAACAACGACAACCCTGCAGCTACAGAGTGAGCATCAAGCAGTTAGATTCGAAATCATAGGTTGTTTGATGAGGAGTTTGGAAAGAAAAGATGTTAAAAACATGGGAATTTTGTGGAAATAAGCGTCGTTATTTTTATAAAATTTCACTGTTACCTTACGGAGTTGTTGGCTGCCAAGGATCATCTGAAAAATTAAAATTTACTTAGTTACTTGCCACTCATCTCCACCGAAAGCCAATGAAAACCAATAGACAGGGAAATTACTGTAACCATCTAGCAAACTGGGTAACCGAAAATTTTATTGTTGCTATTACTTAACTACACTATTGCGGATATTTTGGCACTTGGGACATTTTTTGGTAATAGCCAGAAGTCACGTGATCGATGACGTATGTAGTTGACGGTCAGTAAAAAATCAAAGTTAAGATATTTCAAATTTCAGTATACCATATGAAAGAGCGTCAAAAATGCAGCAAAATATTATAAGACATGCCTTGCATTTGAGTTACGGATACAAAGTTATGGACAGTTAAAAACGTGCTCCTCCGCAGAAGCTCAAATTTTTTTGAGCTTTCAAAATTGATTCTGTCATCTGTCTGAAGCAAAATTACTGTCTTTTACATTTTGTTGAGGTATCACGGATGTGTAAAAGGTCCGAAACGTTCAGAAAAACTTAGATTCATAGTGATAATTGTCAATCAGTCCCATCCAAATGTTCTTCTTACCTACTGAACAAGGCCAAAAGCTTGTGACTTTGAGTTCATGTGCTTTTCCGATGATACTTAGGGAATGCAATGCACGCCTGTCCAATTTCAACGACTTACAATAATCAAAAGTTCTTACCCCTTGAGAAGCCGAAACTTTGGGAGATCGCGTTCGACTTTGCGTTTATGTGTTGCCTTTAGAGGGTTTAGACACTCTATGTAGCTACTCTACGTCTATCGTTTGTACTGTATGATTCTTTACGTATTTTTTCTTGCAACCATAATTCTTTAGCAGTATTTTCAAGGTCAACATACTTTACATCATGCGTCTAGAACTTGTAGCTCAACCCTGAATTTTATCAAGTGCGGTAAAGCGTGGTATAAAATAACTAGTTGTGCAAGTCTCCACTGCAGCTCCATTGCGAGATCTTTTGCAAAGAAGAATAGCAGAATATGAGAGTGTATTGTTAGAAAACGCACTGGTATCACTCACTAAGTTGCGTTCGTGCAGGACATCTTTGAACATTGTAACTACTGGGCCATTGGCCCAGTGGGCCCTTTTCCTTGCCCAGTAAAAGGAGCAAAATTTGTGGCTTTTGGCCTACTAGATTGGGCCCTTTCTAAGTTGGTGAAATAGAATCATTTTGTAGTTAGATATACTATAGCATATTTCAGTCACGGAAACCCAACCAGGGCGACTCTAGATACATAAAATTCCAAAATTTTCCGAGGGAGTATGTCCCCGTACCCTCCGTGGGAAGTGCACCTTTGGCACATGTTTCTCATTACATGTTTGCTTCATGGTCGGAAAAGGTGTTTGCAGGCCACTGGAGTTACCAGCCATTTATTTCTTGATATAGTCTTGATTGCAGACCTTACTTTTTTCTCAGTGAATCGAGCTCTCCTGTTGGATTGGCCCACTAGTCATAATTCCTTAGATGATGCCCTGCGGTTCATGATAATGTTCTTTCGCTGTTTCATTAGAAGCGCCATTGACATCATCTGCTCTTTTATTTGGTTGTATCTCTCTTCTTGTTGTTCTACTTTCACGTTTGCCATTTACATTCCATACCAAATGCAACATCGGCTTCTTGAAATTGAATATAGACCGTTTCGCACTTCCCTAACATGGTAACTAATGTTGTGTATGCTTGAACTATTTAATCTGATGAAGCCAATGGAGCTTTGTGGATCCTGATAATAGAGACTGGGTGACTATCGAACAGCATAGTCGGAAAACAGGTTGACGTTCCCGTACAATAATTACATATATGAAAGCAATTCGTCCTAATAAAGCTTTTACAGAAAACCACATACCCGAACCTGAGCACCAAGCGTAGCAGGCTGAATCGTGAAGCAGATAGCAGCCAGTTTCAACGTTAGCGTTCCTTTTTGGAGAATTATTGTGTATTTTCAATCAGATTAGGTATATTAAATAGGCGAACAGCAATCCCCAAGTCTTACTTTACGAACAACTTTTTATCTTCACGGGTCAAAAAATTCAAAGTCCATTTCTAAGTTTAGCAAATTTAGCGCTGCTTACAGTATTAACTTAACGTTAATCGGCCCTTGTCTCTTTGCTTCGCTATGAATTGGTTTGTCATCATACTCAGTGAATACATTTTCCATTCTTTTTGCCAGCTTCAAACTATGTTCATCTTTCAGGGGCGACAGATTTGGGAGATTTCAAAATTGCGCTGAATTATCAGCCGAAACTCGTACCTAATATTCTGTTGCTTTGAAGTATACCTGCTTTCTATTTCGGCATTTTCGAAAGCGCGGACGTAGTGCCAAGATCTGACAATGCGCCATTGAGTCAGCTTTAAGCGCTCCTCCAAGCGTCAGAAGTTCAGACCAACGGTGCACTGTGCCCAAATGTAAACAAGCCGTTATCGGCAAGCGCTCCGCTTTATACGCTTCAAGAAATGACGAGGTTCTTAAGTAATAGCGAACTATTGACTGCTTGACTTCTCACGACTACGAATCTAAGTTTCTCTTACAAATTTGTGCCATTTATGTACCTTAAATAGGAATAGTTATGGTAAAACGTTGGAATTGGACAGGCGTACATTGCATTACCTAAGTATCATCGGAAAAGCACATGAACTCAACGTCGCAAGCTTTTGGCCTTGTTCAGTAGGTAAGAAGAACGTCTGATTGACAATTATCACTATGAATCTAAGTTTTTCTGATCGTTTCGGACCTTTAACACATCCGTGATACCTCAACAAAATGTAAAAGACAATAGTTTTGCTTCAGACCGATGACAGAATCAATTTTGAAAGCTCAAAAAATTTGAGCCTCTGCGGAGGAGCACATTTTAACTGTGCATAACTTTGTATCCGTAACTCAAATGCAAGGCATGTCTTATAATGTTTTGCTGCATGTTTGACGCTCTTTCATATGGTATACTGAAATTTGAAATATCTTAACTTTGATTTTTTACTGACCATCAACTACATACGTCATCGATCACGTGACTTCTGGCTATTACCAAAAAATGTCCCAAGTGCCAAAATATCCGCAATAGTGTAGTTAAGTAATAGCAACAATAAAATTTTCGGTTACCCAGTTTGCTAGATGGTTACAATAATTTCCCTGTCTACAATCTTGAGGTTGGCATTTTCGAGGGAGCATGCCCAATCCCTCACAAAATATATTCAGACCAGTCGGAACTTTCTAAAGAAAGATAGAAACTTTGTTGTTTGTTCGAAATAAACCTTCTCCTACTCTTACCCTTCCCTGTCAGGCAATTTTGGTATTAGAATTAACGCGTACTATGAATCAGACACCTATGAACCAAATTGCCAATTCAACATTCCTCTATCAAGAGGAAGAGGAGCGAATTTTTTGTGAGATGTTGATGCCCGTTTGCATTCTTAGATTAGCACATCTCTTGTGCACATCAGTGTCAGTCTGTGGCATCACAAATACAAATTCCGTATTGCAGTACGACCCCCTAGTTATTTCTCTAGCTTCCCTAGTTATTCATTATAATCCTCTTTTAATAACTTACCAATGCCATAGATTTCCATTCTTAAACACGGATGCTGCTGAAAAGTTAAGGGGAGTAGCGAAACAGCATATGCATGAATGTAGTAGACCAGACTTTCTTTTACAACTGCGTTCATTGCTGTTGGTCCTCGAAATGTCTAAAACGAAGAAGGAGATGACAAAGGTGATTCAAGAGTTTCGAAAATAAACCCACAATAAGGTTCAAATGGAACTATCCTGTTAATATAAGAGTAAGATTCATGTGTGCTGTTCAAATTATATGCTGACCCTCCATACTCCATCCTCATTGTAGGGTTGCCATTTTTTTCTGTTTTTGTCTTCGGTATACCAGAGCCAATAGCTGGTTACACTGAGTGTCGAATCTTTGTAGGTCTGCACGGCAACATCGGTTATGATCTTTCTTCTTATAAGGTCAACCTAATAGAAATAAATCATCACCGTCATCTACATCACTCCATCTTCACCAGCATCATCATCATCATCATCAAAACATCATCATCTTCATCATCATTATCAATATAATTATCATAATCATAGTCATAATTCTAATAATGATGATCACCATCATAATCATAATAATTATTATCATCATCACCATAATCATTATCATCATCACTATCATCATTATCATCATCCTCATCATCATCATCAACATCGTCATCATCATCATAATCATCAACAACAACATCATCATCATCATCGCCATCATCATTATCATTATCATCACCATCATCAACAATAAAACCATGATCTCATCATCATTATCACTATCATTATCAGCATCATCATCATCATCATTATCATCCTCATTATCATCAACATCATCATGAGGGGGCTTTGGGGGGTATCAAAACCCGAAAACCCGGAATAAAATTAGGACAAACCCGAAAACCCGGATGACCTTAGTTTCAACAACTGTTTTAGAATTTTACACATTGATATCCTTTGGGAGGTTTAAAACCCGAAAACCCGCACATGTTTTATTACAATACCCGAAATCCGAGCTAAAAATTTGGCAAAACCCGTGGCCCGTTAAATATACTTGACCCTTTTTTTTTATAATTCGACACAATATCCTAAGATACATGGTCTACAATTAAACAACAGAACCGAAAACCCGCAAAATTTTTTGGAAAAACTCGAAAGCCCGAGGGCAAAATCGGCCAAACCCGCAACCCATGAAATCCCAAAGTCCCCCTCCATCATCGTCATCAGTATCTTCATTGCCACCATGATTTTCATCACTGTCATCGTCATCATCAATCTGTATTATTTCGGTCCAAGATATTTGTTAGAACATTCATACACTTATCCACTTGTATTGTTGACTTTTTATAGCACACCATGCATTATTGTTGACTTTTTATAGCACACCATGCATTATTATTCAAGTTCAATCTTGCGTGTTGTGCACTTTGTACATTGTTATTAACACTGGAAGCTGTTATTTGCCAGTCTGCTATTTTTCTGCTTTGCATTCCAAGCGCTTCTCCTTCTATAGCTATGTAAAGAAGATAAATACCTAATTATCCTGTTACATACTCTTAGGCCCCATTATTATATGCTGGCATGATATCGTTGCATTTTGATTTTCGTGCCGTCATAAGATTGTGCCCAGCAGTTATAATGAGCGCAGCGTCATGGTTTTCACCACGATCACCTCGGTTACACTGAGACGCCACAGCAGCTCCTTCGCAGATTTGCCTCGCATGTTTTTGTGAAACGATAGAAAAACAAGGTTTCGGAGCGTCATATATCGGATTGACAAGATTAGACTATGCCGCCGCGTCACGCCTATATCACCTCCAGAGCGCCGTGATTTTCAAGACAAATTGCGGAGCGTCTTATACCGGATTGAGTCGTCATAGTGCAACTGAAAGCCCAGTCCAATACAAAATTTAAGGCGCAGCTAGGCATGCCGGCATAGTGTGACTAAGGCCTTGGGTGCCATCATAGGCAGGGAATTCTATGTGAAAAACTAAATTTCAACCTAACCTCAAATTTTATTGCTGAAATATACCAAATCGACCCTGGAGATTTCAAATCAAAGATGGGACACTTTTGATTTTGACCGGAAGTACGCTAATTTGATGACGTCATAAAGTGCACAATTTTCGCTTTATATCTGTGTTTACTTGCCTCAATTGCGTTTGATATGAATAATATATGCATTTTCAGACTCAGCAGACAAGGTGCTATCGATTCATGTATATTTTGTTTATTTTCATCAACATCTCTATATTCGACATTGAAAATCACCAAAATTGTATTTTTTCTTATCATTAAGGTACTAGCATGTCTATCATCGCATGACAACTCCTTTCTAGAGGCAGAAACATCTCTTATGGGTCACCCTTCCAATCTATCACCCTTCCAATCAATTTTTGTTTTAAATATTAGAAACTCCGGGCCATAAGTTGCAAAGCAAGTAAAATACACCAGAAAAAATTTTATTAATCTTCCAAGCTGCATTTCTGGACAGCATTGGCCACTGGGTTTTTATGGAGACATAATTCAAAACAATAAGATGAAAGGAAAACAGTATATGAATAATTTATAACTTGGTTCTACTATTTACATAGAGCTAACACAAAGCAAGCTTTCATCTTTTTTAATTGTCTCTCGTTACAAATTTTGTCCCGCGCTACAAATTTGCGGAGGTGGCTAATTTGGGAGACATCGAAGAGATATGCTACTGGTGACAATGTCACGCGCGACATGTCTCTTAGTTTAGCCAAGCCTTTAGTCGCTGCGCAGGCTGATAAAGCGATTGTTATTGGCAGATGAAAACGGTCAAATAAGAGAAAAGTTCGCAATATTGACTCCTTGAAACCACGCAAGAATATTTTCTGAATCAACTTTATTCAGCGGACACCTCTTTACAACGGACAATAACATTGGTCCCACGGAGGATAGGTATATGGAAGTTTCACTGTACCAAGTACCAAGCTCATTGATGTTTATTTTTGTGACGAAAGTATTTAAAACCATACCAATGTTTGCCAAGCAGTTGATGCCAATTTTCATTCCTCTGCATCTGTAGCATATGTATCCAGGGCAATCACAAGAATCGACGCATACATGATTAACTGCACATGGTTTGAAGTATTTGCAATTCACACCAAGCTACAGAATACAAAATGAAAGACATTTAATAAATATACTTGAATGGAAGACATCTAGTTAATAATACCAGTACATTTATAAATTAATTCAGAAGCTAATGTCATTCTTACCAATGTCTCGCTGTAACTAGTTGCTTTGTATATCCATCCAGCTTTTGATGTTAGTGTAAGATTAGCCATTTTATCCAATACATTTTCACTGTTCAACTCACAATTCCTTTCTCCTGCAATCTGTATGTTGATTGATTTACATCGATATTCTTTCACACATTCAGCTTCACATTCAGCAGTCGATTTGCCTGCTAAAGTCGCAATGATTGATCCCTGCAGTACTTCATTTTCTTTAACATAACTGAAATTGGCATACTGGAAACAATTCCCTCTTATAATCCAAGCAATGGTTCCTGTAACGGCCGTCTGAACAATGAGCCTATTTCAATAAAATATATATTAATTATGTAATATTCTATATTGTTGCGGGATCTAAACAGGGCGAAAGACAAGATGGCTTCACTTCTGAGCAGATCCAGAACTGGCCGAAAAGATCCCAGAGATCCCTTGTAAACAGAAGGCGTTTTAGGACCTCAGCCGACCCACTTACTCTATAATAACCTTAGGTATATAGCAACAAAAATTAAGAACCTGTTTGAGTAAAAATGTCAAAAATGAGGGTTATGCTGGTTTCTGCGATACCTCTCTATGGCGGACTTTCATTTGTTGTATGACAGTTAATGCTGTTTAGTTTTAATAACACTGTTTTCTTTTGAAAATAATCGGTCAAAATATCAATCAAACCTACCCAATGAGTATAAGATTCGCCATACTTCAGTAGAAACGAAAATGTAATGCTCTCAGATCCTCAAACCTCGGAACAAATTGCTTGTTTACCTGGATTTTGGCGTACATCGTGAAATACTAATATTGTTGTAAATAATGTATCACTATAGAATGTTTAGTAAAACGTTCTTGAATATCGATCTGAATATGGATTACTCATGTTAATCGAACCATTTGAGTGGATATACAATTCGCGGTTAAGAGAAATGCTACTGATATCTCCGAAGTTTATTCTTTGTATTATGCTTGTTACCGGCAGCACTTGTATACCTATCCGGGTAGTTTTTTTTATTCTATTCAGCATCTTATGAATAGCTATGAATTTTGCTGTTTAGCTAAGTTCTTAAGACAGCAAAAACCCTTCCGATAATTATTTCGGGTAGTAACCTGTAATGAATAAAAACCTCAGGCCCAATTCATGCAATACCGAATGAAACGAAACGCAAGAGAACAGAGCGAGGACGGAACTCGTAGGTATTGAATGGAATGGTATGGAATGGAATGGAATGGAATGGAATGGAATGGTATGGAAGGTATGGAATGAAATCCCAAACACTATAAGAGATGCGGAGTCCATTACACTTTTCAGGTTAAAAACTATCTTTTTGGCCAATAAGAAACATGAAATTGCAAACCCTTCTCAAACATGACCTCCAGGTAGAACAGTATAATTAAAATATATAGTTTATTTTTGATAAATTGAAAAAATTGTTGTAAATTAGTTGTCTCTTTATTTTCTTCTAACTGATAGAGTATCATGTATGAAAAAGATTGAATGCAATGAAATGTAGCAAATTGTAAAAAAAGATGGATAAAGCAAGCGAGCTGGAAGTTGTAGCTTGGACCATAATGAGTTTGAGAGTTTGTGGGGGAACAGAGCATATGATAATCAAATTGGTTTCAGGTGAAGGACGAGAAAACGTCAAAAGGGACATGAGACAAGGGTTTGTTCTTGTCATCTTTAAGGCGTGATTACGCCAAAAGACGCAACTTTCTACTTTCGGCTAAAGAAATGATAAATTTCGAGTTTGTTTTAATCGACTTCAATGAAACGTCGACAGGTTTGCGACGAGACATTCTCCTCCCTCTCGTCTTATCGCATCTCCGCAATACTTTCTTCTTCGCTTATTTTCTCGTGTGCAGTTTCGTGGCTATTCAGGTATTCTTAAATGGTAAAGATTAAACTTTGGCTAAACTAGGAGACTTGGTGCACGCGTTACTGTATTCGGGCGTGTCTTCTAGGGTGGCTAAACATGCGATTGACAAGCGAGCAACATGTCCCCCGAGTCATTTGCATGTTTCGGGGTGGCTAAACTGGGAGGCAACGAGGGGACATCAATGTCATGCGCGACATGTCTCTTAAGTTTACCCAGGCTTTGAGACTTCCTGAGGCTGTGAATCAAAGATCACAATAAATGTTGCTGAAGTTTTCATGCCAATTATGCCTAACAATACATAGTGAAATAGTGCATGATACCCCTGTTAGATCCCTATGTTCACACATTCTGCTAAAGCTATTAGTTCCCGATATATATATTCACAACCGGTGAAAGTAAGAGTAAGAGTAAGAGTAAAAGTAAGAGTTTATATTGAAAACAGAGTGAATACATCTATGATATAATGTCTTAGATTGGAACAATCTCTCCTGTTTAAATTGGATCACAGCCGTAGAACTCGGCTCTGAGGCAAATATCATTCCCAAAATATTCTTTCGGGTTGATGCGGATGTATCTGGTCTTCAACAGACGCGGCAACTTGTGCTTCACTATCGTACTCTGGTCTCTGTTTGCGGGAAGTCGCTGTAGAATATCAAAGATAAATATGAATGAACAATGTTTTCAACGTAACGAGGTTCTTTATTTTGTTTGTATGTATGTATGTCATTTATTTTATATCGATACAATAAACAGCTTAAAGTAACTAATCCAAATCGATAATTATTAGTCTAAATTAATTAAAGGTAAACGAACACTACCCTGGGTACCAGAGCCTCAAGATTGAAACCGCAGAACAAAATAAAAAAAAATAATAAGTTGAGCAAAATACGAACACAAGCTACATGGCATACCGTAAAAACCAGACCCTAGGACGCGAGACCCCTAAGACCTTTAGGACCATTAAGTACTGACATCAAAAAGGACCGTTAACACCAGAGGATATTCGCCTTCTAAGAACAATAGAAGATCGCAGTAGGCTGTCAGTCCGGGTTTTCTTAGTAGTGGTTCTTCCGCTATTTGGCTGCTTGCCTTCTCGTGCGTCTCTCAGTCAATACTTTTTATTAATTAATCTTTGTTGTTTGAATATCTAACTGTCGGCCCAAATAAAAACATTTCTTTTCAGGTTAATGCAATTTTAAGCATCGATAGATGCCTTAAAACTAGATTCTGGGTTCTTGAGATATTATCAAGGTGTGCAGCTGTCGTAGCCGCTTTTCATTCAACTCCATAAGCTTACATATTGCATCGCGAGGCCAAACGAAGAATCACCCAACAAAGTCTTGTTTTGGTCTGGTTTGCTTTTGAGAAAATCCTGATTTTGAAACAAAAAATCTTGAAACAGTTTTTCGAAACTTGCTTTGTTCTTTTGTGAAAATTTAATAAATCTTGTCCAGTTCTGCATTGCACCATCGCACCTCTACTTGACGTCGACAATTCACGATACCTATGTTTCGTATAAATTATCTTACGCATTTTAAGAAATCGAACAGAGGGGCGATTCAGTCCTTGAAAATCTCGTACATCCTTGCTTGGAAAGCTATCGTTTTCACGGAAATCTTTGGAAGTCCTGTTGTCTTAGTAAAAATCTTTTTGAAACGTGAAAATTTTCGACATGCGCTCTGGCTCTAATCATGCTGTAATAAATAGAAGTCAACAGCAAATCTCTTCTCTTAAAACTTATTTTGTTTTGGTCGCTATATAACATTGTTTTAGCCAAACAAGAAATCCCAAGAAATGTCTTCGCTGCAATAAAGGCAAATAAAGGGAAATTGATATAAATTGAGACCGAAACACCTGAAGGCAGACAGCCAAAAAGAGCGCTAAAATAACAGACATCTATCGAAACTTAAAAAATTGCATTAACCTGAAAATAAATGTTTTTGTTGGGCCATATGTAGCTCTAAGACAGTGAGGTATTCAATCAAACAGCAAAAAATCAATAATTAAAAATATTGACTACTGAGAGACGCAAGAGAGGGCAGGCAGCCAACTAGCGGAAGTACCATTACTAAGAAAACCCGGACTGACAGCCTACTGCGATCTTCTATTGTTCTTAGAAGGCGAATACCCTCTGGTGTTAACGGTCCTTTTTGATGTCAGTACATAATGGTCCTAAAGGTCTCAGGGGTCTCACGTCCTAGGGTCTGGTTTTTACGGTATGCCAAGCTACATTGACAGTTTGGGCCACTCCAAACTTTTATCATGCTTTTAAAAGCATCCAAGTTTTCAGCTGTTTTAATTGTGCCTCGCAGATGATTCCAGATTTTAGAACCTAGCGATTGCAAACTGTTTGATCCAAATGTTACTTGATTCGGTCGTAATGCTTAAGGTTCAAACTGTACCTAGATGAATCAGCTGAGCATTTCTTTCTAAAAATGTCTTTTAAATACGGGGGGTTCAGGTTATGAAATGTTTTATATATTTCAATACAAAGTAATCACAGACGGACAGTCAATGTTCGTCAGTTGATAATCCAACAAAAGCAAAATATTTCCTGTATTTTTATATTTAGAGCTACGAGAGAGTATTTTTCACTTTTCAATCAAAGGCACCCGAGAGCAGAGATCTGAACTTTGCTTTTTTTCTGTCCATTACAGCAGCATTGGTTCAGTAAATAAAACGAAATCGGCGATCGATTGCCCCTTATGGATCCAAATGGGATCGGATCCATTGGGATCCAGCCCCGTTTATTGACGGGTTTTTTCACGGGATCAGATCTAATTGGATCCACACCAAGACTGGTACGCATAGGCTTTGTATTTAGGTGAAGGTAAAAGTGAAAATGGTGTTTTAATGCCAGTCGCTAGGATCTCTGTAGTTACTTAACTAATCGAGACCTCGACCATGGCTATGAAGCTACCATGGCTGGGCTCGAACCCTGATCAAACTGAGTTCCTGACACCACGAGTCAGGATCTTCGTATTTGCACGAGACCTGGATCAAATATTTTTCTACTTAATTTTTAGCTAATGAAAGAGGAGAATTTACCAGCATTGAAAAAATTTGGTTTTGATTCACCAACATAGTGAAGAATTGTGTTCCATCATAACTGTATTCAATTTGAAAGGACTTGACATAATTGTTGTATGTTGGATGACCTTGCGTAGCGATTCCTTCTATCAGCATGACTTTGCCAAAATCAACCTGTGAAACATCATCAGAAATTACTTTTGATCAAATAAACCGGGTCCCCATCCTGGCAGTTGTACTCCACTATGGGACAAGACGGGACGTGGACCAGTTTTGGTCTCAACCCGGCGCGCAATCCTTCTTAGGCGGAGCTTCTGTGACAAGAATATCATTTGCGTCCGTGTACCGGGTGTGTTAAGAGAGGAATAAACCGACAATGACTGAAGAATTGCTGTAGGCTTTTTCTGTAGACACCATAGGTCTAATTTCGGATTCCCATTTATATATTAAACAGCCTTTTATTTACGGGCAATATAGTTTGTAGGGGTTGGTAGAAGACAACTAGGCAAAATAGACCTTTTCAAAGTGGTCTGGGTCGGACGCGATATTTGGAAACTGAAACTCAGGAAATAAGATGCAAGTCACTTACAAAAGGAAAATACTTGATTAAATGCTTCCTAGAGCAGATAAAGTTGGACTTGAATCCTTTCTTTCACTTAACCTATCATTAAACGTGAATTGGAACGAAAATTTGCTGCAATAGTCGTACTTAAACGACTGCAATTCTGGTCTTTGCACGTGGAGAGGATACTCTTACTCAATGTATCTACCATTTTCCATAAAAATGTTGCGCTCGACCCAGACCACTTTGAAAAGGTCAATTGCAGAAAAGCTTCAAGAATTAGCCCTATAGTGAGTTCTTAGTCAATTTAAGTGCCTATGCAAGAAATGGGAAGAGTGTCACTGAACGAAAAACAGTCAAATAAGCAATGCTAATAGGGTCTAATAGCCTGGGTGTTACCTCACCTGAATATATTGATATAGATTGTTCTTATTACTTTTAACGCACCAAACTTTATAATTGTTCAACCTTCCTTGATACCCTTGATGATTAGAATCCCAAATTGACGAGGCTGTTATCTGGGTGTCTTTAATTAACCTCGAAGCCATGCCGAGTGGTCTGACATGATTTGAACAACCTATAAGGGTTGTGAAATGCATTAGAAAGTTGTACAGGTTGTCTTCTTACCCCTAAACTTACCGGGCTTTTTTATCTCAAAAAGCCGGGAGGGGGGCTTTCCAACCCCCCTCCAGAAATTGCATTCCTCTAGAGCTAGAGCAATGAAACTTGGCACAAGCACGGACCAATGCATTAGAAGTAATTTTGGTAGATTGGGCGTCTCCCACTTCAATTATGACATCATTATGAAACCATAATCAAAACATGCGGTCAAAAATCAACCTTCTGTCTAATATCAATAAAAATTCAGAAATTTCTGTAAATTTTGCTACTAGTGGCTATTTTCTATTACCTTGCAAAGAATCAATCAATTCTGTTAAGATTTATTTGTTAAAATAGGCATTTATATATGGTTTTTGTATGACCGCTTTCCATATAAGGCATTGCCACGTGACCAATCGTTATTACTATTGAGATTTTTTGTACCACATTGTAGCTAATACACAAAGGCTTAAAGTCACCCTAGTTTGGCAGCTTCCATCTATCATATAACAGAAAGTTACAAGAAAAGCTTGGGGGGTGGAAAGCATTAAGATTAGGGTTAATGCTACTGTATCATTTTGATGTATTTTTATCATGCATAGTACATTGAATGCTAATACATTGAATGCTGTTTATATTGTAAACAAAGCATTGCATTTGAAAGTGTTACACGTACCTTCAGGTATGGCAGGCTGTGTCGAATCGACTAAAAACAAATGAAAAGTATTCAAAAAGGGAAAATAAACTTCCTTTTAAATCAGATTTAAGCAGGCACGTTGATCAGTCATAGAGAAAGCAGAGGAGGAGATACACAGCTTACAAAGAGAGAAGACGCTGAGGATCAAGGCATCATCAAAACAGACAGATCGGTACACAAACAACAGCGTGGAATGTAGCAGAGAGTGCCATTCCAGGATTGGTCAAAACCAAAACAGCCACTGCAAGACGCTGCTCCAGTACGAATTCGAATAATTCCTGGCACAACTTGTCGTCTCCTTAGAAGGACAAATAGTATCTGCATTTGTTAGTATCTACCTTTGTTTACAAGTTCTTAGGTCTGGGCCCTAGTAGCTTGGACATTAATCATGCATTTATGCATTCATATGCTTACGTGATTTTGATTCTTTCCTTGGTATGTATTTGCTTCATTCTCAAGCGCACATTCGACTTTTTTCACGATTATTATGAAGTTATATTTATTTGAGCGTTTTGTATATAGTTTTCAACGTGTTTCCTCCTTCTTTATGTCACAACTTTGATATTCTCTGTAAACAGTAGTTCTATCAAAGTCAATGGCTCTACGTATAAGAATTTATTGAGTATCATCACTTGGTATGAAGCAAAAATGAAAAGTCGGTGAACGTTAAAACGTCAAGAGGCTGATGCAGTAAGCGTAACATTTAGCTAATAAGTAGACATTCAAGTACAAGTACTGTAGTGGAGATCAAATTCTATGCATATGTTGCATTGTGTACTCACCTTTTCCGTACAGCTCAATTCTCATACAAATATCGTTTCCATGATAAGTCTGTGGGTTGATTATGATTGCAAATGTCTTTATTGCAACTGCAAACGTTTGTTTGACAGCTGTGTTTCTGTCGGTAGGACCTTTGAAGATCTACAAAAAAGGCAGACCTCTAATAGACTGTTGCAAACTAAGACACTTTGAAGAGTATACACACTGCTCAGGCTGCCTTATACACGTTTTTTTATAAGAAACCGGTTTATAAGAAACCGGTTTATAAGAAACCTAGAAGTAAACACCCAAAATGTTAAGAAACTTTAAGAACTAGGAGGAAGGAGTTAAGAAACTTAAAAAATTTGTGTGTCAGTTTTCCAACATACTGATTTCACATTTGTGGACGTAGTAATCAATTCTCAAGCATTTCCGTGCGATTTCTTGCACCAGCATGGCTAATTCTTTGTAATATAATAATATTAATAATTTGCTTGCGATATTCACGTTTTTTTATCGTTTTTACTGCAATTTATTTCCATTGAATTAAGAAACTGTTAAGAAACTTTTAGAACTAAAATTAGGCCAAAAATTAAGAAACTTTTAGAA
>JACTAT010000001.1:2039065-2063765 GCA_014526335.1 Chrysaora quinquecirrha
CGTAAGGTTGCGGGCAGCATGGAAAAAGGGGGCAGATTAACTACAGTTCAGCCTACGTCAGAACTTTCGATAACTGCTTTACTGCTTGTGACTAATTGGAATGCCTGGACAGAGGACCACACAAAAATACCCCGCAGCTATATGTGATTCTGTTCCCATCTCAGTTTTGAGTTCGTATTCTTTCAAAGGAGGCGCTTTTGAGCGGAGTTCAATGGCGAGTATAAAGGCAGGGGCAAAGACTAGCACCTGTACCTGAGTCCCAGTTATCGTTCATGCGACCGAAGCTAACACTAAAATGAGATCACTCAAACTGGTAGTTGTAGCGGGGTGTCGGGGTGGTGGAGGAGCGGAAACTAACGACTAAAGCAATAAGTCTAGGCAAAGACCAAGATCTCCTCTGAGATTTTCGGGGCAGTGGTTCTCTATGAAAATTGTAAGCATTGGTCTGAGGTTCTGGAGAAGTATATAAGAAGCGTTGTAGTTGTTGAAGAACTTCGTTTGTTTCTATGAATAAAAACAATTTTTGCCTTGTCAACTCCATTTTCCTTGATTGTTTTGATTGTGTAGCCATCTTCAGTATAGTTGATCTTGTATGTCAAAACCCAGTTATCCCAAGTTGACTGGCCTTGAACTGCTACTGCTGATATTAAATGTCGTTTGTCAAAATCAACCTTTGAGAAAAGAACATTATTTTCATTCAAATAGTGATTAATACTTGTTAAGGAAGGCGTAAATTTTTTAAGATAAAACCAATCTATTTTAGCTTGAATTTCCTTCAAATTCCATGTCTTCAAACAATGGCTGACCGGTAAGAATTACGACTGGTGATGATGGTGATGATGACGATAGCGATGATGATGATGATGATGACGATAGCAATGATGATGATGATGATGATGATGCTGATGATGATGATGATAACGATGATGGTGATGATGATTATGATTATGATATCTGATACGTATAATGATAATGACAATGATTACAATCGTGATATTGATATTGACGATGATGATAATAGTGATGTTGGTGATGAAGATGATGATTATGATAATGATGATGATTATCGTGATGATGATGGTGATAATGATAGTGATCATAATCATAATCATGATGTTAGTAATGAAGAAGACGATGATTATGACGATTGATATGACCATAACTATCGTGATAATCTTGTGCTGGTGGTGATTTTGGTGATGCTGAATATTTCATTTTCATTTATTTTCAATTGTTTACGGAGAGTAACCCTTCAGCAATGTGCTGGTTTTCAAGGGGCTCTCCATTTAACTACTTACATTATATATACTTAATATGATTGTGGTAGCAATCGCTATTAGTAGCTATTGTAATTCTGATTATATTGACTATGATTATATTCATGATTATGGCTGTGATTGCATTGCGATAACTATAAGAAGTATGATTAGAAGTGGACGTATATCTTACTCGTAAGAATTGCTTCGTATCCCGTTTGTTCCAGTTTGCGCACCAACGCGTGTTCTGATTAAGTCGTGCGAAATAGGCGCGATGGTTATGATCATAATCAGATGAAGATGATATTTGGTAATCAGCTATTCTTCTGTCCTCCATGCCCAATGCACCGAAACCTGCAAAGACATAGAGAAATAGATGTACAGTTGACATCCGCTATCTCGAACTCTCAACGGAAACTGGAATTCGTTCGAGATACCGAATGCTCGAAATAACGAATGCCCCATTATAAATATAAAAAATTATAGTTTTTAAGTCAGAAAAGGAACCCCTATTAACATGCAGGGTTACTGCACAGGAGGCCCAGGAGGGGGAATATTACTGAAAGATAAGAATACCAGCGTGTATTTTTGTTCTTACTCTTCTTTACTCGATCTTTTATTGAATTGAATACTTTTCGAATATGCTGCTCGAATTTCTCAGTTGACTGTTTGCGTTTATATAAAAAATACAAGGAGTGAAACTTCTTACTCAGTGCAAACTCAAAAACTGTTTTTGATTTGCTCGCATTCCGGCATCGTTGCTCCCAATGTCTGCAAACGCATATCTAAATGTTCCTCAATTATCGAACTAAAGCCCCGAATACTTTGTTTCAACTTCAGATATCTTTATCATTGAATATTTTCCCATTTTTCCCATGCAAGTCTACTCAAATTTGCTTTCTCCCTAGGCTCCGGCCACCACTCCACAAATCGCTGATTTACGGCAGAACAAGGTCATTAAAAACCTGAAACTAAATGTTCAGCGTACGAAAAATGCGTTCGAGAACAAGGTCGAACGAAAACGTTCGAAAATCGAGCGATTTTGTGCCGAGTGGTGGCCGGAGCCTAGGGAGAAACCAAATTTGAGTAGACTTGCATGGGAAAAATGGAAAAACATTCAATGATAAAGATATCTGAAGTTGAAACAAAGTATTTGGGGCTTTAGTTTGATAATTGAGGAACATTTTGATATGCGTTTGCAGACATTGGGAGCAACGATGCCGGAATGCGAGCGAATCAAAAACAGTTTTTGGGTTTGCACTGAGTAAGAAGTTTCACTCCTTGAATTTTTATATACTGTAAAGATCGAGTAAAGAAGAGTAACAACTAAAATACACGCTGGTATTCTTATCTTTCAGTAATATTCCCCCTCCTGGGCCTCCTGTGGTTACTGATCCCAAACTTCATCAAACAAGTCTGGTATTTTTTTACATAGGAGTCAAAGCTCATCTGCTTTCATCCCTACTAATGGTGAAATTGAGATAATAGCGATGAAGCACATCTCGAAAGAGACCAGCTTCATCTATTGTATACATGGGCAGCATATCACTTAGCTGCTGCCATTTCCGCTCCGCTAGGCGAACTCATACATATTTTCAGCCTGTCTCTGTATCCAGTTCAGCAGAAAATTTGGCAAAGTTCGAGATAAAGGGCAGGTTTTCCTCCATGGGAAATCGAAAATGGTTCGAGACAGCGAATGTTCGAGATAACGGGGTTGGAGATAGCGGATGATTTTTCTATGCAAACCCTTATACCAAAACGAGGGGAAATGGAAAATCTTTCGAGATAGCGAATGTTCGAGATAGCGGGCAGTCGAGATAGCGGATGTCAACTGTATATGACTTATGAAATATATTACCCTGGGTGCCAGACTCTCGAAATTAAAAATCTCGTTTTTTAATTTCGAGAGTCTGGCACCCAGGGTAGAAATATATGTGATACCTTGTAGAACTATCGCAATGATAGAATTAGCGCTCGGGGTGCTTATTCAAAATTTCAGCCTTTAGATGGGGCGCTTATTCCGCAGGGCTGGTTATTCAAGCTGCGGCATTGATTAAATCTTTATATCAAATAATCAAATAAATTTAAATACTAACTACCCCTAGTATGTTTATCATTTTTCGCTGGTTTCAAATAAGCGACCCTTCCGATTACTGTATGACGAAATAGCCGCCCCTTTTTGTTCTAGGGGGCGGTAATTCGGGCAGGGGTGCTTATTGAAAAAGTATGCTTATCGCAGAGCGCTTACTCGGCGGGGCTGGTTATTTGGCAGGGGTGCTAATTCCATCACTTACGGTATAATTTATTTGTCTCGTCCCGTTACAGAAAGACTTTTAAGATATCTCACATTCGTGTTCGTCAACAATGATATAATCTTATGAACGTAATTGTTTTATGTGTAGGGATAGTCTTTGGTTTGGAAGTTTGAAACTCATAGAAGATCTCCTTAGCACAGAGAAGATAATAAAGCACTCAAAGTGTAAACATATGCGTTTAGTAGTATGACTTTTGTCAGAGTCAGTTTTGCATCCCCATCCGCTCAGGCTGCATCAATTAGAATCCTGAATATCTAATTTGAACCATGCACTATATGCTGAAAGCCCACTTAGCTATCCATACTTATGATGTTTGTGAAGGAATATCTATAGTTTTCCCAACCCAGTCCCTAGGTTCCAAAAGAGTTTCCTGGACAGGGAGATTTTAGTAGCGCTCTATAGACCTATTCAAAGTGGTCTGGATCGGCGCGACATTTTTCTGGAAAATGGTAGATATATTGAGTATGTTAAAAATATCTTTAGAAGCCTAAGAAATCCTAGAGCAGATAAACTGGGACTTCAATCCTTTCTTTCAATTTAACTCCTGCTCAATGTGCTTTTGATGCAAAATTCGCTGCAATTACATTCCTGAAACGACTGCAATTCAGGTCTTTGCACGTGAAGAAGACTCCCTTACTCAACATGTCTACCATTTTCCAGGAAAATGTCACGCCCACCCAGACCTCTTTGAAAGGTCTATTCACCCTTGGGACGAGGTTTGAAGTTTTCCTTCTGGAAAAGTAGTAGTCTGAAAATTTTGGGGCATGGTTCAGAAGCTCTTGGTCATTTGACTTTACAGGGAGTTGTTGGGTTAAATGAATTACCGAAAGTAAACCCTTCCAGAAATTAGTTTTTCACTTACATTTTCCATCTTTAAAATACACATCATCAATAGCTATATCACTTTCGTATGAAGTTCCTATCACAGCTTCAAATAAAATCTGTTGGTGAGAAGTAGCGTCATTATAAGCATTTCAAACAAACATTTATTGTCAGTTTTTAGCAAATTGTTATTTACAGTTAAACATTTAAAAACACAACAAAAAACAAACAAAAATTTGATCAATCTCAACCCTTGTTCTCCAACCGTGCTCTCGCATATGAGTAGAAGTCTTTTTTCCTCTCCAAATTCCTCGCTTCTTATTTTCGACTCCTACGACCCTTGAGGCTCTGGTAGCCAGGGTAGAATCACCCCTCGCCAATACCGGGGCTCCGCTGATGCATATGATTGGCCATCGGTGTAAGACCTACAGTTAGACCTCATTGCAACTGGGTGAGGCCCGGGAGGAGGTACTCCCTAATGTAGGCTGACAGGTATGTTCCCTAATATGGATGAATTTTTTCAAAAATTCCTCGATTTATGCCTAAAATACCTTAAAAGTGGGTATAGAATCAAATTTCCTTAACATTTGGTACACAAATGCATAATTAAATCATAAAGCTGGGTGGCTGAATGTGTAAAACAATACCTTTAAAAGGTGGGTTGGTTTGTAAAACTCGGGGGCAAGACCCTGTACTTTTCAGGGTCAAGTACCCCCCGGGGGTGAGGATAAGGGGCAGCATGTGCAAAAGACTAAACGCTTGAAAATATACAAAGAAATATCACCTGGAAGCTACTTGTCGTTGTGATCTGCAGATATTGCTCCATCCACTGATTGCCCTGATTCCCAGAAATCGTTTTCAAAGTGCTTATAGCTCCACTTGTCGCATCTTTGAACAATACATTTAGTTTTCCCATACCACCGCCATACATGTGATACCAGAATGAGAGGCATTTCTTGCCGCTGCTTGATGGTTGCATTACTTTACTCTGTAAAACTGCTCTGTTCAGATAGTCAGCTGGGACGGAAGCTTCTACGTATGCATAGTAACCTGTTAAACCAAAATATATGCGCAAAGTTTTGTATTTTTTCCGTTAATGGATAAATGGTTAAATTCACAGAATCTTGCTTACATGAAAATGCGGAGTTATCTTACCTCGTACCTTTGCTGCTTGTTGAAAATTCTTCCCCTAAACATATTTTTGTTACAAACCTTATATGCAAATAAATTCTTACCTGTTCCTGATAGGGATGTGTGGTCTCCAGAAGGCCCTGTTCCGCCACTTGGAGTTGGTCCGGTTTTTACAGTCCAGTCCAGTTGATCATCAGTCCTGTTGGTCCAGCCACATAGTTTTCCATCAGAAAATTCACAGTCGTCAGGACCAAGGTTGCAAGCTGATGTTTTGCAGTTTGTTACTGCCCATGAATAACCGTCACACAATTTTCCTCCATTTTTTGGCGCTGGGTCATTGCATTGTCGTGTTCTCGTTGTCTGACCGATTCCACACGTCTTGCTGCACGCTGTCCAGTCCGACCACCTTCCCCAGTGACCATCTATTGGTGCTAAATACAAAACGATTGTGAGATTTAAAATACAGCTGTAATTCGGCACATAGGCCTACCTGTTTTGTACTTTACAATGCTAAAACAAAATCCTAAAATCTTGCTAAGATGTATTTGGACATCGTGTTAACCTTAACTTCGCATATTCGTGTATTTAGTTACTTTTACTTTCGCATAGTTGAACCTCCCATATAGCAGATTTTCGACGTTTTCAAACGCAAAACGTCGCTAAATAGACCGTTTCACGGAAATCAAAGCATGCTGGAAAATGAGGGGGGATTCGAGCTTTGCAATAAACGTCCACTTGAGCATGAATTGAAGGCCATGCATTTCCTAAAGGAAGATCACCTTCATTGTTGATAGTTTCAGCATCATCATTGTCAATTTCAACTGTTATCTGATCATCTGAATCAGACTCTTCACTACTTTCCTCATGCATCTCTTTTTCGTGTCGGTTGACATTGCTTTTTAAACTTTGAAGTGAAATCACAATTTTCATACCGAGTAAGTCAACATCAGGGAAATTAAGTACTCCCTGGTGTTTGACTTTATTACGTAATCTCCCTGGTCAACATTATGAAATGTTGCGCGATTTTTTGACTGGATCAAACTTCAGCTAACATCACCCAACAAGGTGACCAAACGCTGCTAACATTTCACCTAGCATGAATTTTGGCCAATGTTAGGTGGGCTACACGTTTGGCCAGGGCTCAAGGCTCGAGCCCAAATCTCGCTAAGCTCCTGCTATGACAACCTAGCTGGACCAGACCACGACGCCAAAGGACCTTCAACACAAACGTGTCTTAAAAAAGAAACAAGCAAAAAAGAAACTTTTCTTTAACTTATCAACATAGTTGCATCTTCTTTGCATACTTTGCGTGGTACGATAGGGGTACGATTCATGTTTTTAAAGTTGCAATCCCCTTCAAAATCTAAAGTCATTCTTACCATAGCACTCAGCATCAGTACATTTAAGATATTGATCTTCGACACCATAAATATTAACTTTTGGGCATTTAGTAAGATCTTCGTGACTGCAAAATCGTTGTCTTTTTTTATAACATGTACTACTACATGGTAGCCAACTTCCCCAGGTACTGTAGAAGTCTGTAGATTGACCTAAATGGAAACGTATATCATAAGCATTATTTCGTACATCCATCCTTTTGTGTTCCTCGGGTAGAATCGCTACGCAAGTCTCTGTTTTGCTCCGTATAGGTCATTAATAA
The DNA here is from genome assembly GCA_014526335.1 of Chrysaora quinquecirrha. Lineage (NCBI taxonomy): Eukaryota > Metazoa > Cnidaria > Scyphozoa > Semaeostomeae > Pelagiidae > Chrysaora > Chrysaora quinquecirrha. The sequence goes on from JACTAT010000001.1 coordinate 2,046,250, forward strand.
CCTCTTCCTGGGCTGCCATGAACATCAACAACAGCAGTTAGAGAGAGGGGGAGTAGCTGATGTAGCCAGTCTTTTCCTATTCCTATGGTGCATTCTTTTGGATGTTTTGGGATTCCCCCCGCCAATTAGATCCTGACTGTAGTTGTGACCCCCGCCTATTCCGAACCCCCAGCAATTAGGCACCTAAGAGTTACGGAATGGAGAATTTTAGCCTTGGGAGAAGTATACTGAGAAATAGAATTGGGGGCAAAAAATCTAAGCCCTTTCGCTACTGAGAAAAATTTGATAATAACACTTTCATGCATACTTACTTTGACAATCGTACAATACGTTGAGCTCAGTGATATCTTTTGGACTTAGGCCATCTCTTTGACCAATGCTAGCCGTTGGATTGTTAATAGGAACAATGGTCTTTTTGCCATTGGATGAGAATGCGTACGCCCCATAATGCATTATGCTGTCATAGTCATAATCAACCAAGGTATGCTGTCTTGAATTTTTGTCGAACTGACCATCGTAACCTTTAAATAAAGTGATATGTACAAAATACTGCTGTGAGCCGATGTGCAAATTTTTTCACGCGTAGCTAGACAAGGTCGGAAATATTCAGTCAATATCTTTGTCGAAATTTTTTATTCTCTTTGCATGATTGAAGTTCTATATTTTGGGCCAGAATTTTGTACGCAGAACTTTGATTTGTGAGAGTCGTTAAGTGTTCTAGGGAACATGTGAACTTGGTAAATATGTCCAGGGAACAAGGGAATGTGGCCAAAATTAAAAGGGAACAAGACAACATCTAGAAAACAGGGAACATCTAGAAAACAGGGATCAGGTAGAATCCTCCCTATCAAACCGCTTGATTATCAATCTGAAAATAATGCTAAAATACTCCAGGGAACAGGGGGATTTTCTCAAGGGAACAGGAGAATATTTAAGCCCCCTAAACGACACTCTTATACTCATAGCCTTTACGGTATACATAACAATCAAGCGATGATTACGATTTATGGTTACTTGAAAAGGTTGAAGTTTTGTATACACATCTCCCTTTACCTTAAAAGGAAGAAATGCTTCTACTCAAAGGTTACTTTGTCCTAACAAAGTTTGCAAGTGAGCGTAATGGCGGCCGCTGAGTTTGCCCTTGGGGGCAGAGGCTTCCTCTCTAACATCGACAATAGCCAATTTTCACCATAAAACGCCCGTAACTCGATGGCTGAACTGCTGTCACCTTCAAGAATTGTTACATTCAGTTATGAAGATTCAACTTGCAGACGTGTCCATATAAGAGAGGATAAAAGCTTTTGCCATTAGATTCTTAATTAAGCCTGTAACCGCCATAACGCTCAGCTAGACAGGGGCATATTTATACTTGAAATATTGGGGGGGTGTCAATTAATTTGCCCGAATTTTCTCGTTTCCCATAAAAGTCCTGAAAGTTCAATAAATGAGAAATCCGATGAAAACATAACTATGAGTGAATAATTAATTTTTTTTAGAGTTTAACAACATTTTATATCTTAAAAGTGAGTATTTACATGAAAAATCTCAGATCAAATGAGTATTTACATTTAATTCCATACTTTAAAAAGATGTTTTCGAAGATTTGCCCGAATTTTTTCAATATTTTGGAAATATTGGGGGGTGTGACAACCCCCACACCCCCCCCCCCAGTAGCTACGCCTCTGCCTAAAATAGAAGTTTACTTTGTAAAAGTGCTATTTATACAGTGGGAGTTGCGCATAAAATGTAGCATACACAGCATTTCTTTCCTATGTTACTCACCTTCTTTAATGTTTTCCCAAAATATTTCTATATTTTTGTCTCTGTCCATGCGCGATTGCTCATGCCAAACTCCAAGTGTATGCAGAATCTCGTGAATTATGATTCCCTTTCGGTTACATCCATCTCCTAATGAAATCCTGTTTGCTCCTGGTGCGTAATAGTACCTTCCGAGAGGCGAATAACACCTGGATAAAACGAATAGGATGAGTAGCCATAAACATCGAAAATTGTTAGTGATATAAAAGATAAAGTTAAGCTCGGGTCAAATTTATCAAACAAATTAAAATGATGTGGCGTCATGCTGTAACCTAACAAGCTCGTTGTGTCAGGAACTCAGTGAGGTCTGGGTTTGAGTCCTAGGTAGCGTCACATATAGCGTCGGATTCTCGTTAGTTCATTTACTCTAGTGACTTCGTTTAATACATCATTTCACCTTAACCTGAGGTCAGGGTTCGAGCCCCAGTCACGGTAGCGTCACAGCCAGGGTCGAGACCTCGTTAGTTCATCTACTATGAGATCCTAACGACTGGCACTAAATACGTCATTTCACCTTCATTTTACCTTCAATGTGCCAAAACATTGTTGTTCGATGCGTTTGACCACCTTTCGGTAGCATCTATGCAGTGTCTATTTTTTAAGTGTTGTCTGTCCAAAATTTTCTGCCTTGAAAATCGGAAGATGGTCTTGGGGAAATCTTTCGGAAAATTTCCTTGTAATTCTTTAATTATCAGTTAAGCAAACTATACAAACAAGACCGTTGGAGCATAAGATAGCGCCCGTAGGATCCAGCTGCTTACTCCTCTGGTCTAGCTGTTTGATTCTGAGACATGATCTGCGGTCAATCGAACCTATGCCGTTTGTGCTATGAAATACCATGCCTTTTTTGCTTGCAAGCCTAACTTATTTGTGACATGTCTCCGTCGAACTTATCGGACAAGCGTGTTTGTATTATTAGACAGCTAAGACTCACCCAGAACCTTTGAAAAATTCCACGTAATTACGTTCGTTTGAATATGGTTTAAAAGTGATGCAAGTACTTTGACTGATATCGGACATGGCCATTTTTATAAGTCCTTCCCAGGTTGCTAAAAGATAGATAAGAATGCGTATGACATTAAGATTGTAACTGTAAAATGAGTGACAGTAACTTAGTCAAGTGCGTTCGACGACTAATACGAGGTGGGTAACTCCCATATTGGACATGATATGGTATGGTATGGTATAGAATATTACGGTATGGTATGGTATGGCATGGCATGGTATGGTATGGTATTGTCTGGTTTTTGGTGTTTTTGGTATTTTATGGTATGGTATGGTACGGTAAGGTGTGGTATGGTATGGTATTATGGTATGGTATGGTATGGTATGGTATGGTGTGGTAGAGTATGGTATAGTATGGTCTGGTATGGTATGGTATGGTGTGGCATGGTATGGTATGGTATGGTATGGTATGGTATGGTGTGGTATGGTATGGTGTGGTATGGTATGGTAAGGTAAGGTGTGGTGTGGTATGGTATGGTATGGTATGGTATGGTATGGTATGGTATGGTAAGGTAAGGTGTGGTATGGTATGGTATGGTATGGTAAGGTGTGGTATGGTATGGTATGGTATGGTATGGTGTGGTATGGTATGGTATGGTATGGTATGGTGTGGTATGGTATGGTATGGTATGGTATGGTATGGTATGGTATGGTATGGTATCGTATGGTATGGTAATTGGTATTGTATGGTATTATATGGTATGGTACGGTACGATTATAAGTAACAAATAATCAGAATAGGCGGACTCGCAGCTGAAAAACGGGGCAAACTTTCAACAACACATAAACCATTGCCAGGAAACGAAAAACCCAGAAACTGGGGTGGCACATGCATAAACATCGGCCCTTGGACTAAACATCGATAAATCGCGGGTCCCAATCTCGTCGAAACATACCTATCATACGTAACTATATGCAAGGAAAAATGAACTACGTACACACAGAATCGCCAATCTTGTAAGGAACAACTTTTCCAGGCCAAAGCGCTTCTTTGAAATTCACAGCATTTCTCTTTTCACTGATTAATTTCTTCATGCCATCTTCTCCACCAATTACGTCAGATTTTTTTGTTATGTCAGGGGCCAACCGAATATCTCCTTCATACAAACCAGATAGGTCATTCTCTAGGAAAAAATAATGCCGATTAATATCTTCAAGCTCCCTGGTATGTGCCCAGTGGTGTGGCCAAAGGGGCACGGGAGGATAGTAGCTAGTCGTCCTCTCCATATCATTAGCAAGAGAAGTTACCGTTGAATGTAGCTAATTGACAGAGATAGAGGTAGCATTTTCCTGATTTCGATGAAATAGGGCTAGAATAGCCATTCATATAAAAGATTTTCTTTGAAAATTCTTTGAGCTATCTCTCACTTGGTAAAATCTAATAGCAGGGGCTGTACTCTAAGGTTCCAAATAAACGGAGGGGTCTTAATAAATGGGGGGGTGGGAACTATTTGAAAATATTAATAAACGGGGGGGTTTTGATAAACGGGTGGGTGGGGAATTTTTATACACTACACTACCTAAGACATTATACTATTTCTATTATACACTACACTACATATGATTACACTACTGAGTGTAAATGTTTTGTACACTACTCATCAAAATTAATAATGTTTATGAAGCGTAGTTTACTCCTTTCAGAAGTGAAATTCTTCCTTCAAAAATTTTTTCTTCAAAAATTAATAAACGAGGGGTCCTAATAAGGTCCGGGGGGTGGGAAATAACACTCAAAATTAATAAACGGGGGGACGTTTATTTGGCACCTAAGAGTAATAATCAATCGAGAGATTGGCAAAATCCCATCGTGTGGATATAATAATAATTTTTTGCTCAGAAAGACTCCCCAAAACCTCAGCTCGCAGAAAACTCAGGTTTTGTTCGTCTTTAAGATTTGATTTTCATGCATTTTCAAGTCTTCGTGCTTCCAGGATACTCAGTCTTTCGCTATTTCAAAGAAATCATCTTCATAGAATAAGAAAGCTGTATACCGAATGTTTGTTGGAACAAAACCATTAAAAGGAACATATAACGATAATAGAAGAGTTGTACCTACACAGCAAAAGTCAAAGTATTTCATAGTTGAAGAATATTATACAAAGAAACAAAGAAGCTATACACACTTTTTGTTCAAACAATCGAAATTGCAACGAAAATGCCTAATGAGAACTTACTTGTGTTAATCTCTGCAATTTTGTCAAATGGACTCTTGTCGTCTGCTATTCCTCGTTCTTCTTTTGCAAAACTTTCGACGTAGTCATCGCTTTCCAAGACTGTAAGAAATACAGACTAGCTATTATATCAGCGAATATATAAGCCTCGAAGACAAGGATATATCTTAACTTTTATGTTTCTCTGAAATGGCGAACATCCGGGTAGATCTTGAAGAATCATTCTTCCACAAGCGGCATGCCACAATAAGTGGGATTCGAACCTAGACTGCATGACCAGAGAGCCTACGACGTTTCCATTGAGCTATAGAGCTAATGAATTCGCCGAGTAACTCTCCAAGTCATAAAGCCCTAAACTTCAATATGTTTATTACGATGCTCTGTCAATACATCAACTTCATGAGGTAAGAAGCAAACAGAATGATGTACCTGTTGGCAGCGATATCACAGGAATGACGCAAAATAGTAGAACGAAAAAAACTGAAGTCTGTATAAGGATCTGCATTGCAAAAAGTACTTCAGCGAACCTCTGTTTTCAGTGCACTTCAACCAATGTCGATGCTTTAAGTCGCTAGCCTTTCAAGAAGCTTAGCCTTTATACACATGCACTCGTCAGATGTACCTTTCCCATGATAATATCCCACAATTTAATTAAAAAGGATTTTTAGTTTACAATTGACTGGACAAAAGAGACAGTGCAAAATACGTTATCCAGCTTACTCATAAATAGCATTAAGCAGTTCCTTATTCGTGAATAGCATAAGGCAATGAATGGGGTATTAGCTGATGGTGACAAGGCATCCTCTGTGCTCTGCTTTCCAAACCTGTTTCCTTTTTTTTCGAACAATAGTAGTATGTGTATGTGCTATGCTGTTTGTGAATGCCCTATGAAGCACATTGATTCTTTCAACTATCGTGTGTGATAATCAGAGACTGTGAATGTTCAATGGAACAAATGATACCTATGCTTGACAGAGCACTCGATTTCTCCTTGTTTATTGTTTACACTGTTTGGTGCCATAATTGAAATTCTTGTCATCATAAGTGATTACCATCAATATTATTATCGTCATCATCACTGGAATCATCACCATCATTATCAATATTTTCATCACTCTTGTTTGCTTAATGATCAATCATTAATCATAATCGTAATCATACTGATAATCATCATCGTCTTAACATCACCATCATTATTATTGTCATCATCAGCATCATCATCATTATCATCACCGCCATCATATTCCAAACATTACCATCACAATCATCATCACCATCGTCATCATCATCACCATCATCATCATTATCATCATAATCATCTTATCGTAATCCTTTAATCATTCTCTTCCAAGCAATAAACCTCATCATAGGCCATCATCATCACCATCATTAATCACAAATCTTTATTATCCTCATCAGCTCGATTGTAATCCTAATCATAATCACCATCATAAACTTGTTAGAGACAGCGGGAACAGCGGAAACATTTTTGGTTTGACCAAAATGATTCCGCTGTTTCTCGAAGTTTCGAAATTTTTTGCTATTCAAAGGTTATGGAGTCATAAACATAATCACTACCATCATCATCATCGTTGTTATCATCGTTGTCATCGCTATCATTACATTATCATCATCATCATTATAAGAATCATCATACACGCCTTTTTTATAAAGAACCTAGCTCAAGGCCTAGTTCTTAAAGTTCCTTATTGTTTTACCTCTTTTGAGACGATTGTAGTTCCAAAAGTTCCTTAATAGTTCCTTAACTTTAACTGCACATACAGGTTAATGACTACCGTACAGAGACATTTGCATGCAAGCAAAGCTCGAGACTACTCAATGAAACATTTGATACAAGCGTAAAGTACAATTTATGTGATTTTCGACTGCAAATGAATGGAACGGGCTTTCTAATTCTGGATTGTTTGCAGTGAGAAATATTCAACAATGAAAAGTTCCTTAGTGATTTTCTCTTTAGTAGTATAAGTTCTTTAAATTTTCGGGCCTTCTACATGTAGGTTCCTTATAAAGTGGTTCCTTATAAAAAAAAGCGTGTAATCAAAATCAAACTGGGATTTCCACAGTCTTAAACTTGATGAAATCATGTTTCATATGATAGGGAATCGTATTTCATGCAGATAACCCTTCAACATATAGGCGCATATAGACACCAATATACACAGATAGGCATCTTGTGAAAATGAACACATGCTTTTAGGAAATACAACTCTTGAACAAATAAACATTTTTCAGCTTTTTATCAACGTTCTATGATCACTACACCTGAACATAGTCATTAATAACAAACATCATTATTATTGACTCCAAGTAGTGAAAAGCGTTCTATTTATATATCAGGTCCATCGCCACTTCCAGCAGGCTGTACACATCTCTTAATGAAATAGCTTGTATATTTGCACTCTAAGCCAGCTTTACATCCACAGCTTGTTTTTGACTATAATAAATAACATCGAAAAATATTTCATTAGTTACTGAGATCTACAGGGATTAATCAACATGAACTAAATTACTATGAGTTAGTTTACCAAAAGCTTGTTTGCTAAGATCTCAAAATATTCGTTAACACATGCATTTACTTATGTATTCATTGCATCAAAAAGCTTTTTCGCCGTTTTTACAACGTTCAGAATATTAAGGGTTTCATTGCAAATAATTGAGCCTAGCTTGGCTGTTTTCCTTTAAAATTGTGCTTTTTCATCCTTCAGATACTTTGGTCTCTTAATATTTGTCAAAATTTGAATCTTCTAGCTACTATTTTCATGTGATATACGACTTAAACTTCCTTGTTTGGCATCGTCGTTGTTTGGTGCTGGTACACGTGCTATTACCTCAATCAGATCGTTTTAGGCCCTGGGCAAATGAACTGAACATTCACGGTACATGCCACTGAGCATTTTTGGCTATGTTCAGTCCGAGCGGCCAAATGAACTGAACATTTCACTGAAGATTTATTGAACCTGTCACTGAAACTGTTTGGCTATGTTCAATTAATTAGCCAAATGCCTCAAAGAAATTTTGTTCACCAAACATTTTTGACTCCGATCAAACATTCACTGAAAAATGTTCAGTGACTGACCAAGGTGGCCAAATGAACTTGAGTTCATTTTGTACAATTTTCAGTGAAATGTTCAGTTCATTTGTCCAGGGCCTTAGACCAACTGATGGACTATAAGTTTGGGAAGTTGAGCTGCTTCTGTCAGGTGCAATGGGTTGCTAAATCGCTTGTACTAAGGTACTAACGATATTATCAAATTATCAAAGAAGATTCTATGGTCTATCTATGGCACTGTTGTTTTGAGAAAGGCCTTGTTTCTGTTTCTCTTTAGCAGACGGCTATAGTTGAAGGTAACAAATAAACTTAAGAAATGAATCATCAACGGTAATATTAAGATAATGCTATCATTGTGCCTAGTATGTAGCATCTTAAGATTGAGTCTCACCCGTATCAGACATAGATCGCCTTCATCAAGATAGGATCCACATATTCCATGACCAAGTGCAATTATATTACAACATCCGTTGGCACCACATTCACAGTCGCATTTGCAATGCTGAAAAATAAATATAAAAACTTTAGTATGTGGCAAACAAACGCTCCCTCTAGTTTTGATTATCTCTATTTTATCTGATCCCTGTGGCTCAGAAATTGAGAAGTGTTATCTTGAATCTTCTGAAAGGCTCCTTGAATGATTTGCGCTGAATTAGAAAGCTTGCTTAATTCTAGGCAAGTTAAGAGTCTCAAGAAACGTTAACCATAATCAAAGTGCATAAACTTTTGAAGGGAACTCTAAAGAGACTAAATAAGGGATTAAAGTTCCTAATATAAACTAAGTTAGGTCTGGCTTATAGCATCATTTCATTTCTTATGCTACAGGTAAATACATACACTGTTTTTTTTAATAAGAAACTCGTTTATATGAAACTCAGTACTGAGATCAATATTGGTTAGGAAAATTTATACTCGACCAAAAATGATAAGATATCTATTTGTCCAATGTAAGTGTCAATTACCTGTTTTGGCATTAAACAATTTTGATCCCTAAGAAAGTGCTAAGAAACTTTCAGTACCAATATTCTCCAAAAATGAAGAAACTTTGGGTACTGGAAAGAAATCTTAGTTTCTTATAAAAAAAGAGTGTAGTCAGTTAAACTAATGACAAAAAAGATAGCTACCTTGGGCAGTATTCCTCTTTTTGACTTTGGCTTCTTACTTTCATTCAGTGCCACAAGCATAGCCAATGCAAGAATAATTAATAGCAACTTCATGACTTACAGAGTTCGAGTTAATTAGCGCTTGAATTGTGATGTAACTGATTACAATTATATATATTAGAAGGAATACGTAAAATGGTCTTTTAAAACCCCATAATATCAGTTCACTTTATACAGCTGTCTTTAAAAAGCAAAGAAGGGGCTGGATAAAACTAAAGCTGCTAACATAAAATTTGATATTGAAGCAAAAAACTGATATACAATTTGCAGAAAATGCAATTATACGAATATTTAAATCAACAAATTTAACGAAATGGAGGACGTCTCTTTAAGTCTAGTTTGTTCAGTATAGAAATTATTGACCCGAGTGTATCTATTAGCTAATGCTTTTAAACTGACACCTTTTAAACCAGGTTTTTTTGAACCAGGTTACATTCCCTCCAATCAACTCAATCCATTAGTTGGATTGACCAATTAGATCACAGCATTGGTTTAAGTCAGGCGCAAACCGTGTCAACATGTTGGCCAATATCACTGCAAACAATTGTTGGCCAATAAGTTGGCACAGTTTGCTGTACATGTTGGTCTAATAAACAACATGTTGTTTACGGGAAAAAATGTTGGCCAACATTTTCGTCGATGTGAACGAAATTGATGTGTTGGTAAGATTTGCTATATCTCGCCAACATTTTGTGACTTCATGGCCAACCATACCAATATTTTTGCTGTTTTTCAGCCAACGTGTTGGCCAATAATGTTGGTACGGTTTGCGCTCGCCTTTGATCAAAACTTGTTTAATTCACAGTGCGACTGGGGTATAACTAATAGAATTCGACATTTACTAAATTTTTGAGAGATAGAGCTTTTCATCCCACCAAAATTGTAAAGAATCCAAAATATCATAGCGCATGTGCTATGAGCTTTCAAAGTATACGATTTGATAAGGGCATCAGACCTATGGGAGAAAAACTTTAACCCCGGTTACTTTTCACGGTCAAAGCCCGTTTACAAGCAGAATCTTTGAGCGCTCCAAAAATCAATAGTACAAGCGTTTAGGACAGTGTAACTTTTGGCTAACTTTTTGATGGTTTATACGATTTTAACATGGAAAATTGAGTATCTTGAAATTTCGACATTATCCATAATAGCGACCGTGCATGTGTATTGTTAGGCTTAGGCTGTTACACTCATAGATCGTCTGTTGCACTGCATCATTTCTATTTCAACTCCTAAAGAATCTGGACCTTAGTTACCTATTTTGGCACGAAAATGACTTGTTATAAAGTTTGTAAAAGTTCAGAAAGCTCGTAAGCTTGGGTCCTCGAGCAGAGCTACTTTCATGTTTGTAATCGCTGGATTAAAGTTGCTATAACAGCTCTGCACCATTCTTTACTTAAACTTATAGGGTTGTCCTTGTAACTAACGGTTGTGCATTTACAGATATGAAATGCATGAAATATTTATGAAAATGTGAAAAATATTAGCTCAATGCTTAAGTTGAGTTTCTTTGTAAAAACAATGTTATATGCTTATGAAACTGTGTATGAAAATGTAATTGTTCATATTTAACAACAATGGTCGCATTTTGATATTTCAAAGCTTGCGATTTCAGCGCATTGATAGTCATACAGTATCACCGCTTTCTACAATGTTTTGCTTCTTTCTTTGGTCTTCTTGTTGCTTTTCTCGTTTTCCAATTTCTCCTCGATGCTATTATTGAGACTGCCGTCAACGCTTCGTTCAAGGCTGATATCGACTATATCAACAGTATTGTTTACGCTATGATCTTTATGTACTGACGAAAAGAACACTTGCGAGATTGCTTGTTTTCTAAGAAACAAAAGCCGGCGAACTTTAGGCCCAAATAAACCAAGCAAGGAAACGAGGCCAACAACATTGCTGAAATTAGTGATTACATAAACTTGCGCAAACGGGCCTTTGCTCTGGACTTTGATCCACAATAGCAAGGGTATGAAGATTGCCCATAGAAAACAGCTGATGTACATTGTGATGCCGATGCTTGATGCTTCGTTATAGTTCTTTGGAAACTTTCGGGTCTTGAATGCGTAAACAGTGCTAATGAACATCATGCAAAAACATGGAACCAAATTGATGATTACAGTGACTATATCAGATTTGCATGTTGTAGCGACTTTGTTGTCATGAATTATTGAAACAACTGCAGGAGGGACACCAACTACCCACATTATGCAAATTAGAAGTTGAATACCCAGCAAAGCAAGGCAGATGGCAATCTGTGATTGTGGACTTACAAGTTGAGGCATGGCTACCATTACGTTTGCGGCCTTAAAAATCCTGTAAATTCTGTTCGTTTTCAACATCAATGCTGTGTAACAAACTGTTAGGCTCATTCCGAAAATGAATCTCCGTAGGCCACATAATATTTTAGATGGCTCTAGGAAGAATATAAACGGTGATATGAAGCAGAGGTGAAGACCGAATAGTATAACAAACGAGAGCTCACGACTTGACGATTTCACGATACGAGAGTTCTTGTGCTTGACAAAAAGTATCATTACAACTGAATTTAGGATTATACCAAGGATTGAACCGAATAATGTTATCTGTACTGGGTAATTCTTGAAACTATGTTGCAGAGCGGGTAATTTTCTACAGGATGTTCGCTGTCTGTTAGGCCGTTCTAGGTTCCCACATTGCTTACACGTGTTATTGAAGACGTAGCCATTTTGACCACATGATTTGCACGTGAAACAACAGATTTTAGTTCCACTTTTAATTGTTATCTCCCCTGGGTTGCAAGGTAGAGAGCAGACGGAGACAGGTGGCTTGTTATCGTCATGAAACCAAGATATCTTCGATTGGTTAATCATCAGCTCTCCCTCTTGTGTTGTTGAGTTTAACTTCCACACACCAACAGTTTTGTATGATTGTCCATCAAAATTAATCACTTCAATGTCACGGTAAAAACTACCCTTTGAGTCAAATTGCTTTCCTCGGTAAAACCCACACGACGATTTGTAATACGAAAACATTCCCCTGACATAATAGCGAACTCTTGACATTGACAGCGATCGTGCGCAAAATGTTCGGTTGATACCTGGTACAGGACAGGAGATGCCGATACTTCTTCGAACCCCACATGCAAAGGCATCAACCGCATCCATTACTGCGCGAGATGCTGCGTATTTTCCGTAAAAATTGCTGTCAGATAGACTCTCATTTCCAGTGCAAATCTTTGAGACATTTGATGGCTTCAGAGTACAATTGAATACTTCTTCCCAGAACTGTTCAAACCACTGGTATCTGTTGGCCGAGAGTTTTAATCCCATGAAATATTTCCTGTATTCCTGGTCATTGATACCAGCATAGTTCAACATCAGCGCACCTTTAGCCACGTCTTCGATCCCCAGTACTGTTTCTTTATCCGCCGTCCATGCAGAGCTTGACAGCCATACGAATCTCCTACCCGATCGAGCAGCAGTCATTATCCCATAAGTATCTTCAGCTGTTGTAAACAAAACAACAACCTTCGCTTTGGGATCAGCATTCAAATTTCTCACAACATTATGGAAGTCTGACTTGTTCGGTGATTGAGGTAAAACGTTGCGCGTTGCAATACAAATTCCTTTCGGTGCTAGCATTGCAATCAAACCATCCATACCACGTTGACCGTAATTACCGTAAGAATTAACAGTTGATATATAAGTCCAGTTGAAATACTTTAATATATCAACTAACACATGATCTTGTATGTTATCTGCTGGTATTGTGCGGAAGAAGTTACTGTATTTGGCCCTGTCATCTAGATCAACACTGGATGCCGAGTAGCTGATAAGTGGGATACCGAAAACCCCAAGTGCTGATGATGCTAGGATCGCTTCATCTGACGTAGCTGGTCCAACTACCCCGGGGATTCTACCAGCTAATATCATACTTCCCATGTCACCTCTCAACGTGGCAGTATCACTACACGTGTCTTTGATTCGGAATCCAAGCTTAACGCCGAATAAAGAATTCATTGCATTGATTTTTCTTATTGCGTATCTCATGGATTCCACTAGATAAACTCCAGATTCAGGGTCGATTTTCCCGCATGTTGTTGTCGTTCCTCTCTTGTGAACACCAAAATAACCACCAAGAATAAAGTTTGTGGCCTCTGTGTCTTGATATATTGCTCTGTCTATTGGGAGAGAAAGATTTTACACATTAAGTAATTGATATGCGTGCTTTTTTTTGCAATAAATAATAGCTAAACAAACGCAATCTCTGAGGTTGCCTTATGTTAGTATGAATAAGTGAAATATCACTTCTTTAAAATTAAGGAAGAATAGAAATAAGAAGAGGAAGAAGAAGAAAAATAAGAAAAAGAAAAGAAAGAAGAAGAATAGGAGGAAGAAAAAGAATAGGAGGAAGAAGAATAATAGTAAGAAGGAGAATTGGAAGAAGAAGAGTAAGAAGAAGTATAGGAGGAAGAAGAAGAATAGTAAGAAGGAGAGGTAGAAAAAGAATATTAAGAAGAAGAAGAGAAAGAAGAAGAGTAAGAAGAAGAATAGGAGAAAAAGGAAGAATAGTAAGAAGGAGATGAGGAGGAGAAAGTTGAAGAATAGTAGGAAGAAGAAGAAGAAGAGTAAGAAGAAGAATAGGAGGAAGAAGAAGAATAGTAAGAAGTAGAAGAAGAAGAAGAAGAAGAAGAAGTAACAAGACGAGTAGGAGGAATGAGAGTAAGAGGAAGAAGAAGAGGAAAAGGAGAAGAGTAAGAAGAAGTATAGGAGGAAATGGAAGAATAGTAAGAAGGAGAAGAGAAGGAAGAAGAAGAATAGGAAGAAGAAGAAGAATAGGAGGAAGAAGAAGAATAGTGAGAAGAAGAAGAGAAAGAAGAAGAGGAGGAAAAAGAATAGGAGGAAGAAGAAGAATAGTAAGAAGAAGAAGAAAAAGAAGAAGAGGAAGAACAAGAAGAACAAGAAGAAGAAGAAGGAGAGTAAGAAGAAGAATAGGAGGAAAAAGAAGAATAGTAAGAAGTAGAAAAGAAAGAAGAAGAAGAAGAAGCACAAGATAAAGCAGAGTGAAGGAAAAAATTACATTACCATAGACGTACATCACCTAAGTAGCGACCCCAATGATAGGAGCTGGGAGTTAAAGAAGAAGAAGACTAAACTATAAAGCCTCTCCATTCTCTGAGTAGCTACGAGGCAACACAGAAATGTGGCATGATAACAACTATTCAGCAAATAATGACAAAAACTTTCTACTCACTTCTGTATGTCAAGCATTCACCACCGTGTTGTAGTAAATAGTTAACGAACGCCAAAACTATGACATAAACTCTGAGCTTTGCATTCATCCTGAAAGACGTACAATTATCATGGATTAGTATAATTATTATACATCAGTAGAATGCTTATCTAACGCTGTTTCGGAACGAGGTCAAGAAATAAATTTAATTTCATAAGGTTATTGCCAATCCTATTTCGTTAATCATGCTACTGAATTCTGGCGGGAAGAATTTGCAATTTTTACTATTTCTAAATTTTATTTTAACCGAAAAATAAAGTCTCAATCTTCCTAGAAATTATTTGGGGATGCTATAATTATATCTCGCACTTGGTTGGTCGAAATCAAGTTATCTAGAGCTAAATAAAATTACAGCGCCTACAAAAACGTTTACTGTTTCAAGCTAACCAGGGATGCTGGAAAAGGGGGCTAGGGGGCAATTTCTGCTGTTACTTTCATGAAAATTGTTAAATTTTCAAAATATCCTATTCTTTTCCCTATTTGCCTCGCCTTGCTTCTGGCATCCCTGAAGCTAACACAGTGTTTAACGAAAGCTAACAGAACAATGCTATTTTCATTTATACACGAATAGGCTCTTCTTTTATTAGGACAATTTTACTAGAACACGAGCCTCCAGCCCATCAGAATGAATCTCCAATTTGAGAGGGAGGGCTAAACAATTGAAAATGTGTGCTGACATAATGCTTTTACGACATCATACTATTGTTTTCGAAATTATTTGGGTTCCAGCCTCCCCCCCCCCACTTCTGACTGATATGAACCTGGGTTTTTGGCCAAAATTTTAGAATGTAAGAACAAACTTAGGCTGGCCTTACTGCAAGCCTCAAAAAATTCGCGCTGAACGTGAATCTAAGACCACCAGATTGAATGGCAAAGCAAAACACAAAGAATTAAACAATAAAGTTTATTATTCTTACAAATCTGGTTAATTTTTTGGCTCCTCGATGTTTTCGCCCTTATATGAGCTTAAAAATTAGACCTGGTGATCAAACTGCGAATTGGCTAAGACTTGTGCTTAAGAACAGCCAGTCTCAGCTGAAAAGCTTCTTTCTTATAAATAAGGCACAAGCCTGTACACTTTCAAATTTGGCTATTTTGAGTGACAATTACTGTCGTTCGCTATTTCCTTGTGCTTTTTTAGTTTTACGTACAGTTCCCATTCCACACGAAAGGCAAACATACATAGAAATCAATTTATCAATCTTTAAACTTTGCAGCTCTTCATTTATGTCTCGTTACTTAACTATGAAACCTGGATAGCTGTAGAGGAGCTAGAGGAATGAGGAACAAGCCTTAGGTATACTTTGTGTTGTTGGCCTAACATTTATAATTATTTTCTTAGGTACACGAATGTTAAGCAACTTTTAAGCAACTTTAAAGGCTGAAATTTCTTAACTTTTAAGTAATTTTGAGGGTTCGATCAAAGTCCAGTTGCTTATACTGAAAAAGTGTATTCACGGAAAGCTCTGGAAATTGTCGCACAAGAAAATCTTTCTGTTAGTTCGCAACTTGGTTACCTAAAACAAGTTTGGACTTATTCAGTTTTCAGTGTATAATTAAGTAATAGTTAAGTACAGTATATGGAAGGTATAGTACAGTTGATAACTTTGTTACAAACTTTCCTCACCCAAGTGCTCAATTTCGTTGCAATTCAGTCTCTCCATCGATTAACATTTGCTTTGTACTAATTTTTAAAAAATCAATTCAATAAACGGCTATTCCTAGACTTACCTTCTGTATCTGGTTTTCTTTCAGTACCATAAGTATTTATCAGTGTCTTTCAGTTGGTATCTTTAAGTGTCTTGCAAGCCAGATATGTTTCTCTTCTCGTCCACCTTCCGTGTTTAATTTTGTTCAGATTTCTTGCTCATGTCAAAGCCGTGTCAACGTTAGTACAGTAATGACAAATACTACTTTTTTCTGTTTCAGTGATTATTCTCACTGGCTTCACTTTGCGTATATTGCCCTTTTGCTTAATCACTGACATGTTGATTGACGTAAAATACAGTTAAATAATCTCATGCTTTATTGAATGTAGCAATCTAAAAAGTTTAGTTGAAAAGGGGAGCAACTTCAGGATTGACGTTCGTATTCCAAAACGTTCTCTAAATCAAATTCCACTTATTGTTCTTAGCTACTATATGTGTTGTGTTGCTTTATTATTACTTACGTTTTTGTTTGATTTTATTGGAAATTCTTATTTGCCACTAGTTGGCGTGTAGAGTTTCATAATTTTGATTGTAAATTTGGATGACATACCTTGGCTGGAGGTATGTTTTAAATGATTATGATGATGATGATGACACAGGGACGCTGGAGAGGAGGGGGCGCAGGGGGGGGCAAGCGCCCCTCTTGCCTTTTCCTAAGGGGAGCAAGGGAGGCAAAAGTGCCCTTTCAAAGGAAAAACAATAATTTACTTTCACAACGTTAAATACGATGCAACTGAAAGCAACTTATGGTGAAACTAGATAGAAAAGCCGCAATAGCTTCATTTCCTTATCAGAAACACATCAGCAACGAAAATTGACTGGCAATTGCAACTTCAAAATAAGCAATATGCGATCTTAAGCGATTCGGAATGAGAACATGTGGAGAAATAGCTAAAATTATTGTGGAAGAACATGATTAATATTCGTTGAAACATTTTTGATAGCATTTTAATCCAATCTAAAGGGCGTGACCACAAAAATTTTCCCGGGGGAATTTTCCCCGGACCCCCCAGTTTTTGGGCTCGCTTCGCTCGCTATCGGTCTCGATTGCCCTTACGTTCCCAGTCGCCCCCCTTGCCCTACTATCACTCCGGCGTCCCTGGATTGACATAAGACATTCAAAGAGTAGAGACTAGAGAGCTCAACACAAACATAGAAATATTCTTTTTTTATCCAATGCACATGACATGTTACAACAAAGGGGTAAGAGAAGATAAAATCCAGGGGGCTGTCCAGTTCTTAATCCATTTCATACGAATTTTTGTGCCCTAATGTGGCTGTTTTTAAAATATTTTTCATAGGTAGG